>JAYJMB010066256.1:0-70543 GCA_036873735.1 Pouteria campechiana
ATCAATTTCGCATCTATTATTTCCATAATTTCATCATTTATTTTTTAATTAAATTTGATTAAATTAAAATTTTCTAGAAATTATCGATAACTTAGTTTTTCGGCTTTCCACATATAATCTTTAATTTTTCTTCACCTATTAATTATTAATTAACATATGTTCTCATCATCCTCACATTAATATAGATATTTTATCTATTTTTATAATTTTTTGATAATACAATTTCTCAAAAATTTAATTTTTACAGTATGCCGCACTAGAAAAATTACCAAAACTTTAAAATAGTGAAAATTTACATTTTTGAAATTTCCAAGGCTTTGCATATGTATTATGATGACATGGACAATTTGTATGAAATTTGTTATTATGGAATTGTACATGTTGTGGATTTGAACATGTTCTTTTAATAGATTATTATTTATTGTTTATTATTTTACTTACTAAGTTTGCTTAACTCATCCTATTTTATTAAAATTTTTAGTGGACAGGTTGAACAATAAAGCTCGGGTTCAGAATTTGAAGATTATTAATGTATTTTAAATGGTGTTAGGACTAATGACTCCCATAAGAAAAATGTATTTGTAAATTGATGAGATTTTACGATGAAAAAGCTATGTATAAACTTATTGTGTTAGTATGCCATTATGGTAGATTGTATAGATTTAAATTTTGTATAGGTCTAGTATTCCATTTGCCATCACGATATGGTTTTAGTTCTAGACAATGATGTGAATGTGTGGTTTATGGTTTAATGTAGTTGTTTAATTATGATATTATATGATTTACAAATTGTAACAGCCCGGTTAAGGGCCTATGTGTTTTGACTATCTTTTATCCTAGAGAATGGTTCTATCAAAAAATTGACAGTCTCCCTTGAAAGATAAGGGTTTCCACACCTGTACAACATTCTATATTTCATTCTCACATCACATCACTATCATAATTAACACAACAAACACCCACACCGCGCAGAATCATAAGATAAGCCGCATTGTAATGGCAAGGCACAACCAGACCTATAAGAAAAATATATAGGTATAATCCATATAATGACATACCAATATAATTATATCAAATGTACCCAATATACCTTAAGAATTAAAACCTTTCTAATTATAATTTTATATACATCAGATGTCATATCCACATATGATTTTCAAACTCCAATTCATCCATACATCATAGAGGTTATCTCCTACTCTTAGTCATGAGTGACAACCCCTAGTTAGGCTCTATCGTCTGGCCTATCAATTGAAAATGGCAATAAAATGGCATGAGTCCAAGCAAACTCAGTAAGTAGGCAAAGTAGAAAATTATAAGGAAATAGTTAAACGGAAGAACATACTCAAATACATATACTCAATCCAAGCAACATATAAATCCATGGTATGCTAAATGTCATGACAATACAACATGTACCCATGCCCACAATACACGTCTTTGTTTCTAAACCTAATTCACCCAAATCAGACATACTCTCCAAATACATCATTACCATTGAGTCATACTTATAACCAAGACTAATGTACAATGACATCATTACGATATCCTCATCAAGACATACTTTATCAATGCATCATTATAAGGACTTATTAAAGATAGATAAATCACTCCCTCCCTCTTCGATGTGCAGATGGTCCATCCCTATATCCCTGGCTAAAAGTCTACCAAGTCCACCTCCTACAGTGTTGGGAATTCACCACCTACGCAAAGTTCCAAGAGTGCCCCGCCCTCATCGCTCCACAGGGATCACAACAGGTTCACCAATACCAATCACATCTACTGAGGAATTCAAGTGTATCGAACTCACAACTATAATTCAACATCACGTAAATATCATGTCATGCTAATCTCAACATATCACTATTACAGGCCATCAAGGCCAACATCTAGCCACACAGGCTCCATATGCCACACGGGCAACCAATCAGCCACACGAGCAACCATTTAGCTACACAGGCTATACATACTACATACTACATAGGCAATCAATAAGCCATAAGCTATACACTAAGCCACAGAGCATATAACATACATCTACTAATGTAACTCAATCACATGCATGAAAATACTATGCTCAACTCACGTCAAATGGCCAAAAAAATAAATCACAACATAATACAATAAAAGCTCAAATCAAGATATAATATGTATGCAATCAAATCCAAACATAAAATAGTTTCACAATTTCAATTACCTAGCATTCAAACCAAATATCGATAAATTTGGTGATCGTATATTAGTACACAAGATCATGTCCAATCATGCACGTATTTAGAAAAAACCTACTCACCTCAATTCTTCACAAATTTAGATTTCTTCTTTCTATGCCAAGCAACCAAAATAATCCACTCTTTCAATCAAATCTCAAATCCTACATTCATCATAGCATATTAAATTGTTTACATGCTACAATTATGCAAATTAATATCCCTTTCATTATCACCACCTTAACCAAGTTCAATTCTAGGGTTTTCCATTCTTGTTCACCAATTCGATATTTTTACACTTTAGACATCACCTTTTTAGGTAATAATCATTCTAATTATCATGTTTCTAAATTTACAATTTGATAATTTTGTGAATTTGCAAAAGAGCCCCTAACTTTTGCATAAGTGACTTCCCATTTATAAATTTTCATTCATCCTAGTCAAGTTTCCGTATGATTCTACCTCATCATTGACATGATTAAACACATTGATCCTCAATAATCATTTATAACATGTTCCACATGATCTCCATAAAGTAAACAATCCTTAACTTCATGATTTTCAATTTAATCTTTCATGTCAATATAAATCCACATTAATCTTATCATATACAACACATAAATCATTGTTAAATTCATGGATTACATTCACCACATCTTCAACTAAGTAAACAGCCCTAGTTTTCACATATTTCATGAAATTAATTAAGGTTTTTCATTCTAATATTATTTCCTCTTAATTTTTCATGAATTTCTTATTCAAAACATTTTAATTCAACCCTTTTTTTCTAGGGTTCAATGACACCTACGAATTTCATCACCAAGGAAAACCCTAATTGCACAAATCCCTAGTTAATTTCCCTCACATCTTAGAGCTCTCATAAATCATGATTTCCTATGCCAAAATAAATCAAAGCATTGTAATTAAACTCACCTTTCACGTTGGAAAATCATAGAATATTGTTACCCACTTAGATTAGATGAAGGAGAAATTATTGAACAATAAATATGGTTTTTGAATAATGTTGTGATAGAGGAAGGAAGCAAACTGTTTACATTAAGGAGAAGGAGAGGAAACAGAGAGTTTGCATTGGGATTTTTAGGCAGCCACATGTACGCATATCCCTATTAGGAAAGCAGCAAGTGACGTCCACAACCATGCCGAGGGTTCCAACATATTGTGTGCAGATTGCATGACCAATTTAGAAGTTTGCTTGCATGCAAACTCTCATGGGATTAATGTATCTAGTGTGATTAGAAATTCAGCTAGGTGTGTTAAATTAAAACTCTCCCATTAACGTGTAAATCCAAAAATATTTAAGCAGCTACAAGCCATCTAAACCATTCACACTCACATCTATTTAATCATCAAATCATGCACTATTTAACCACATTAAATATAGATTTCCTAACTTAATTAATAATTAAATTGGTACAACACAAATCTACCCATTAAACATACCAATCTGTCCAATTTAGTGATAAAATTCCATATTATATAAATGCACTTTTCATCATATAAACAAACTTATTTCACCAAAACTTTAATACCTTAGATGAACACTCTCATAAGAAAAATATTTAATGGTTTAGATCTTCCAAAAAGCTCCAATGTCATCTTCAAAATAATTTTTCTTTTTGGATGTCCAATTACCAATTTTTATCGAAACATGTAAATGCTACTGTTTCACACACTATTCGCTAAATGGGTGAATTTTCCGAACAAATTCATTTTCTTATTTTCTTCCACACACTCATATGTTTACCCTATTTCCTCAATCTGAGGTGTGAGATAAGTCTTACATCATGAGACAATCAATTTAAGCCTAATATTGAAAGCAAAATATATCAACTACATAACTTTAAATGCCAACCATTAACACCTTATTCTTCAATACATAATGATTTTACATTAGATTTTAAAATTAATTTCTATTACAATTTGGACAATTATAACATATATAATATACTTATATTCATGTGTCAATAATTCATCAATATATAGACATGATTTGCATAATTTTCTATAATTAATAGTTATCAAAGTTGGGTAGTAACTTAATTATCAACTTACTTCTACCTTTTGACAATAATATGTTAATTAATACATCATAATCCATGTCCCATATAAACTAAATTTTTGTACAATTAAATCACCACATTGGATAGCTATATAAGCACTCTTAATCACACCTAAACTAGGCAGCAACTTGATCATCAATTAACATTCAAGAATTTCATAAAAATTTAATTTTAACAAAATACATATGTCATTATAATAAATATTACTTGTCTCAAATATTTGGCATATATGGGGGTTGATTCATCAAAAGTGTAAACACAAAAGTTTTAGCCTTTATTGTAAATTTTCTAATGAATCAAAAATCATTAAATTCTGATTTCTCATGAAAAAGTTATAGCCAAAATACTACAACTATCTTCAATTCAACAGGCATCACTTCGTGGAACCCACGACTCAAAATATAAGCTTAATTAGGAAATGTAGTCAACATAAAATTTATACTCCTTGAAATTATCTAAACAATGCAAAAAAAAAATCACCCAATTATTATAGGTTCCCAAAGTATTGCTTAACCAAAGAGGGGAGGGGTGAATTGGGTATATAAAAATTTATTGCTTAACACCTGTTAACCATTTCTCTCTTTTCATGCTCGTGTGCGATGTGATGTAAAGTGAATGATAAAACTCTAAAGTGCATGAAGGATAAAGCAAATAAACAAAAACACACAAATAAAATAATTTTTATAATGGTTCGGAAACCCTGTCCCTACATCCACTCTTCTAAGAGCACTAACTCATTATACCTTGGGTTCCACTATACCCTGTATAATGAAAATACAATAGTATCCTCGACACTCTTTTAGATTCTAGCTCTAGGAGAAGTAAACAAGTGTCCCCGACACTCTTGTAGATTTTAACTCTAGGGGGTATAAACTAGTGTCCCCGACACTCTTCTATATTCTAGCTCTAGGAGGCATAACTTTGGTTTCATGAGCCCACTAGAAACTCTACCTTTATAGGTATTTTATATACAATGATATGCCTCTGTCTAGGCTGATGAGTACACATAGTTAAAATACAAATAAAATGATAACATAATAAGCACATTATCGTGATTTTGAACTCCCTTGATGTAGTGTTGATGTGGCGTTGAAGCTCTTTGATCTTAGCAACTCTTGGAGTGAAAACACTTAGAGGACTTGAATGGGTTTATTGTTGGTAGATTCTCCTTTGTCACTTAGAACCCTCAAGCTCCTTAATGATCTTTGGGAGGACTTGATCTTTGAGTAACTCTTTATAGCACATAAGATCTCCCTTGGATATATGGAAGAAGTAGGCCTTGAATAGATACAAAAAATGAAACTCTTGGATAATATTTGAAGTTGAAAGCTCTTGGCCTAGGGATGCAAAGATTTATGGAAGGTTTCAAGCTCAATCCCCTTTCTTTTTCAACCTTGAATTGTCCCTTGGCTTCCCCTTACATATACCTTCAAAAATATGACCGTTGGAAGGAGTGGGA
This sequence comes from Pouteria campechiana, assembly GCA_036873735.1. Lineage (NCBI taxonomy): Eukaryota > Viridiplantae > Streptophyta > Magnoliopsida > Ericales > Sapotaceae > Pouteria > Pouteria campechiana. Next base: position 5,751 of record JAYJMB010066256.1, read on the forward strand.
AGCAGTTTTGAGGCCTGCAATGTTTGGATTTTTGAACATTGGAAGTCTGCAGGCAGTAGTGGGAGGAGGCTACGCCAAGTGACTGTCCGCCAAGTGGTAATGGCAAGAGGCTGCATCAAGTGACTGTGGTCATTTTCTAAGAAAAACTCCTAGACACATCTTGTTCTCCATCCATAGGCAATATCCTTAGGAGGCTGCGCCAAGTGACTGTGGCATAGACAGTATTGGCAGGAGGTTAGGCGAAGTGACTCGGGCCCTACATACAACATTTTTGCACTTTTCCATTTATGAAACTTGGACATCATTCATCATAAATCAAAATACATTTACCCACATATGATATACATAAGTTAGAGTATGGATAAATCATTTAAGCATAATTTCTTTTTTATATAAAGAATATCTTCTATGAAGCATACTTATAAAAATGTATTTATCCACACATGATTTTCACAAGTTGTAGAACATGGATAAATCAAATATTGTATTTTTTTAATGAAAGCTTAAAGTGATAGCTTCATGAAGCACATGATATATATATGATCCAATATATAATAAACAAAGTCAATGCACTATGGCTCATAATAAATTCTTCCTTCTTTAAAATAATTTACATAATATGTTTGCATTCAAAATGTTGCAATAATGATTATTCATGCCAAGCATATTTGTCTTCATTTTAGGTTTCCTAGACTAAAATCATCATTAGCATAGATCAAGTCAAAAACAAGTTCTGTTGTCATCAAAACCATATACAATAAACCTAACAATTCTGAGTTCGTACAAAGAAGTTATTGTCAAAATCCTAAAACTGCTCCAAAAGAATGAAAATTCTAAAAATCATATTAAATTTCCTAATTTATATCATTAATCACCATGTTTAAACATCATACTAATCACCCTTGATCATGCTAAAATTAAATAGTAATTTGACATCAATCAATGCACAAAAATTCAACAATATATAACTTATGTTTCATGTAATAATTTGGTAGCAAGTTGATTTATTTTGTCCACATCAATTGAGTATCAATTTAACATGATTTCTTAACAATCCCCATGATAGAAAAATAGCACCATTAAATAATTCTTATAATAGAAAAATAACACCATTATTTCATAATAAAATTATTCATTACCTCAAATCCTAGGATAATACACAAATGAACAGGTTTAAACCCTCAAAATACAAGGTATACTCTACCAAATTTTTGGCAGAATTTTTCCTCAGAAATGAAAAAAGTGTAGGCAAAGGGGAAAATGCATTGGCCAGAAGGGGAAGCGTGACACCCCTCTATGTCTAGGGATTTGGGGGGTAGCCAACCTGTAGAATCCAACTGGAGAGGCTACAGCACTGGCACGAGAGATGGGTTTCCATCTTCTCCTCCAGTTCGAGAAGATGAGAATGCAAGGGGGAATGGCGATTGGACAGGAAGTAGTCTCGTCATTCTGTATGAATGAGTGTGTTTTTTCAAAAGTCAAATGCAAAATGCCCTCTTGTCCTCACGCCCTCACTCACAACTGGCTTTCAATGTTCTAGATGGCACCCACATGATCTAATGGCCATTAAGGCAGCTACACTAAAATTTTCAATGTAACAAGCTACACTAGATTATATCCATAGGTTTCTACATAATTGGACGTGATAACAAGTTAAATTTTAAATTAAATAAAATCTTTTTCATAGTCATCATTCCACTCAACTTTGGTGCTTTTTCTAAAGATCTTGAAGAAGGTCAAACTCTTATTAACCAACTTTAATATAAACCTCATAGTGCAACTAAACAGCCATTTAACACTTGGATTTCCTGAATAGCTAAAGGTGGCTTCACATTGATAATATATGTCATTTTCTATGGATTTGGCTTCTATTTTATTCCAAGAGATGATGTATCCTAAGAAATTTCTTCATGTCACACCAAAAGCACATTACTATAGATTTATTTTTATCCAATGGATGTAAAGTGTATTGAAAGTTTCTTATAAGTCTTTAACATGCTCTTTTATGCTAGAAATTTTTCACTAACATATCATCAATATAAGCTTCCTTATTTCTCACCAATTATTTTGCAAATATTTTATTAATAATCTCTAATATGTTTTTTCAACATTTTTTAGCTTAAAAGGCATAACCTTGTAACAATAAGTTCTTCTTGTTTGGTTTTTTGTGTTTTATATTCGACAAAGTCTAGTGGGCTTCCACAACTGGCTTTCAATGTTCAATTAGAGATTTAGTGGGGGGAATTCTAGAGTCGAGATAGAGGGGTCAACATGTAGATCCTAAATTTTTTTTTTTGAAAATAGTGAGAGGGATGATTATCTGAGTTTGTTGACTTGGGGATACATGTGAGGTGTTCCATTAGATGTATTTGAGACATCTTCGGTGTATCTCTATAGCCCATTTTCATAATAAATTGATTATCTCTTCTCTATAGTTTTTTTCCTTCTAGGTTGAAGGGGTTTCCACGATCTTGTCTTTGTGATTGTGATCCTGGAATTAGTATTAGAGCTTACATAATAAGTGATATTAAAGCTTATGGTTGGGATTTATAATCCTGGTAGTAGATCAAAATTGGCTCATGATTGAGAGAAATTGAAAATCAAGATACTAATAGAAACCCAATGGGCATTTGGCTAGAGATAAGTATCATGAGACAAAGGCAAAGAAATTTTAAAAAAAATAGCAATCAATTGCTAATTGAATGACAAATCAAGGTTGCTATTGTGGGGCCCAATTAGTCAATGGTGTAAGCTGCAAGATCTGCTAGGCAATGCTGATCAGTCAACTAGCTACAGTTCTGGAGATTGCTAATCAACGACAAAGAGGCAATGTGTATTCAGTGCTGCAATCAAGTGTGAAGAGATGATAGATTTCTAACATAATGACGGTCGGCAGTAGAAGAGTGACAATTCTTGTTAATGGGTTTTCAATTGAAAATAAAGAAGGGCGGTTGTTGCATCGTCGGCAACAAGAAGGAGAAGACATGCATTGGTGAAAATGGACGAACTCTAGTGGATTTAATGTGAGCAATGGAGATGGTGTAAACAAAGTGGAAAGCAGTAGGTTTTCCTACCAAAAACCATTTTTTCTCGTCAAGAAATGGGTTGCGTCAGTGGCAGTGAGGAAGACAACAACAATAATGGTTAGCAAGAATTTTTTTTTTTTTTTGGGGTGATTGGATTCACAATCCAATGTGGTGAGCAGTTGGCCAAATTCAAAACAACAACAATGACATTCTAGTCAACTAGGGCAACCCTACGATGGAAGAAGATGTACAATTTTGGTATATCACAACAGACTAAGGCATTTGGTATGCAGGCCCATATTTTGTGATCCTGGAGTTCAATTTGGGTGTTCTAGGTGTTGATTTCCATATTTTTAGGTGTTATGAACACAATGGTAGGGTTAGATTGGGTAGATTATGCTTTGGTAATGTGGATTTGATGGATATGTGCAAATCAATAGTGATTTAGTGATGATTAGTGATCCTGAGTGATAGATTTAGACATTTTAAGATGTTGCAATTTTTGTGGATGGTGTAGATCAAGTGGATTGTGCATCATTGGGTGTGATCAAGGTTGATCAGGGTAGATTAGGTACAATCTGGTTTAGTACAACATAATTTTGAGCATATCTAAGTGAATCAATGAAGTGAGCATGTTGCTTTGATGTTGATTATGTAAATGAATGGTTCAAATTAAGGTAAACCAATGGACTTCATGGATAATAGTACTACAAATGTTGCATTGGTTGGTAACTTGTCTATGTGTACAAAGTGTGAATGGTGTATGGAGAGCATAGGGATTAGACAAAGGTTTTCCTGTATTACACGATAGACAATGGTTGTGGTCCTGAGACTATGATTAGTGGTGGATGATGGTGAGTCCTGTAACTATGATCAACAGTGGACGTGAGAGAGCCTAATAGTTCTGAGACTATGATGGTTGGAAAATGGATGCAATAATGCATGCATCTTTTAGCAGTGGATGCATAGGTGGTGCATGAATGATTTTTTGGTTGGTTACACTAGTACGCAGGTGGCATTTGGTTTGGCATGTATGCCGTTTGGCACGTTTGTGATACGTAAGAGTTGGTGGAGCTGATGGGCGCAGGGAGTGAGGTTTAGAATACATGTGGAGAGATAGTGAGTACAAAGATAAGGGGGAGTTCTTGTAATCATGTGATCATTTGAGCGAATAGTAATGTTCTAGTTAAATGGTTCCAAATGGGTAGCAATCACGAAGGCATGTAAATCTAGCTATTCAACATTAGTGTGTAGGTGATGATGGGTTGGAAATGCAACAAGGTTTGTAGCAGAAGCTCCAGAAAGAGACAAGGAAGATGGTGAAGTGCGCATCAAGATGTCGTCTTCTTGATCCGTGGTTGTGGCGATTTGATCTATTTAGATGCTAGCGAGATGGAAGAATAGAGCCATTGGTTGCACAATGGTAGATTGTAAAAGGCATCTCATGTTGGTTTGAGCATGATGAATGATGAACTAACTGATGTTGAGATGATGATTGATTTGCAGATGGTGGTGATACATGTTTAATCTTTAAGAGTTGGCTTGATGTTTGTAGAATCCAAGTCAAGGTGGATATTTGTTAGTTTTTGTGCATCTTGTATTCTGCAAAGTCTGGTGAGCCTCTGTATGTGAAATGGGCCTAAGGAGTCCATGTAGGAAAGTCCAATAGAGAAACTATATATTGCAATTTCAATTAGGGATTCAGTGTGGGCAATTCTAGGGTTGTGACGAAAGAGTCATGTAGATCCTAAGGTTTTTTTGGAGAGGTGTAAGAGAGAGTGTTGTTAGAATATATTGATTTGGGGATACTTGTAAGACATTTCAGTAGATGTGTGTGTGGATTAATTAGCTCTCTCTCATGGTTTTCCCTTCTTGGTTAAAGGGTTTTCTATGTAAATCTTGTGTCTCTAATTTGTATTTAATTGTCTTTGATCGTTATGTGTATGATCTTGTTTTGTGATCATGATCCTGGAATTGGTATCGGAGCTTATGCAAAAATTCTATAGGTAAGAAATATTATTTTTTCTTCATCTTCGACTATCATTTTTATTTAATGATACCTAGAGAATGTTGAATCAACTAGGTGATCAATGCTAAGCAAGGAATAACAATCCTTTATTTAAGAATGATTGAGATTGGTAAAATCAATACACATTTGTCATTAATACACATTTGTCATTTTCTATTAGTCTTTTTCACTAACACAATATTAGACAACCAATGTGGATATTTTACCTCCCGTATAAAATTAGGTTGAATAAGTTTTGCAATTTCTTTTATGTTAAGGGATTAAAACCAAACTCCTAAAGTGGTGAATACAAAAACAAGATCTCTAAACAATCTAAGCCAAAATTCAAACATCAACACACCATAATAGACAAAAGATTTTACATGTAAAACCCTTCAAAATGAAGGAAAAAACCATGCGGCAAAATAAGAAAGACAATCACTGTTAGCCCAAAGCCTAAGAAATACAAGGAATCAAGCCATCAAATGCATTAAAATAAAAATACTCCTTTACAAAAGAAAAGAAATTACTTCAAATCTCTCAAATGATAAAACTAATTAGTTTCTCTCTTTTTCTTCTCCTCTTATTGTCTTCTTTTCATTTACTTATTCTTCCTCAAGAAAGAAACCACCAAAGAAATCCCAAATGCTACCAAGAAGAAGACCAATAAAAACTAACAAAGAAACCCACCATCCATATCTTTTTCTGCTGCCACTGCCGAAGGAAGTAAAAGCCTTACAAAAATCCTTCTTCAATTTCAATTGCACACACCAGAACAGAGAGACCAATCTCTCTTCATGTCCTTTTTTCCTTTTAAATCATGAGTGGGGCCTACTTTTAAAAGATAGAAGGGCCCCCATTGAGCTTAACCAACTAACCCAATAATCACCCTCTCCAAACAGATGAGGGACATTAACTAAACTAGTGCTCACTTAATATTCAAGCTGACCAAGTCTCTAAAATGACCTTGCTTATCCTCATCATTTCTATAGGGTTTTCATCAATATGGATCTTCTTTATATGGATTTCATCATCTTCAATTGCATCTCTTATCCAGTGATATTTTACATTAATATGTTTGGTCTTAGAGTAGTATATAGCATTTCTGCTCAAGTAACATATTTTCCTTTAAGCTTAACATCTAGATACTTCTTCATTCAAAATAATTCCTTTCTAGCTTTAGTAGTTGTAATGTACTTCACCTCTATTGTAGATAAAGCAACACACTTCCGTAATTTGGATTGCGATGACACAACTCCCCCTACAAAAATGACAACATAACAAAATATGATCAAGATCACCTGCCATATCCACATCCATATATCCCTTATGATGTAGAACAAGTAGGAAAAAGAGAGAAAAAAGTGAAAAAAAACCTCTCAGGAGAATAAAAAGAAAAGAAATGGGAGAAGTAAAGAATAATCTAGGGTTAGGGCAAACAGAAGCAATGTATTTCAATCATAAAGTGTTGACTACCTTAATACAAGCTATCCTATTTATAGACTCGAAAGCAAAACCCTAATATCACCCTAATGTATTGTGTATAGATGAAACCCTAAGTAAAAAAATATAAACAAAAATCTAAACCATCCATCAAGTTGATCAATAAGTTGATCACTTGATGTATATATTAAATCCCAAAATGAATTAAGTGCCTCAAAAATCTCAAATAAGAAATTTCTAAAAATAAATAAACCCTAGCTTATGTATGGCCTCTTGACACTCTGCGTCATTCTCCTAAGCTTGAAAAAAAATTAATCCTCGAGTTCAAAGGGATACGTTAGCCGAAATCTAACATTGTATGTGTCTTCGTTGGCTTTGGTAGGAGTTGATGATGTACTCCAATATGTTGAATTGGATTCTCATGGGTTGGACAACACTTTAGAAAACACCATTTCATTCTTCTCTTTTCCTTGATTATCTTCTTATGCTTTGTAGGCTTGGAAATCTTCACAAAGGGAGAAGATACAAATCTAAAGTGCTATATTGTTACTTTAGCCCTTATGTGATGTCTCTTGAAAATTTTCTCCTATCTTGGAAATACATTCATCTTCATGAATAAACTTATTGATCTCATTCTTCAGTATCTCAACACTTATAGCTTCTATCATACTCAAATCTTTAACTATTGCAAGTTGGCTATTAGATAACTTTTTATATGCAATCAAATCAAAATTTTCTTTTAGTTTTTCAGACAAAGTGTAACAACCTGCTCCTAAGGCACTACCACCTTATATTTCAGAGAAGGATTCTATAAGAAATTTGGCAAAGTCTCCCCCAAAATATAAGGATGTCACACCTATGCAATCAACCAACATGCAACCATAATCCCCAGAATCATAAGTCCAATCTTAATGCATGACAAATAACTATCTTAGACCCATAACAACTCCATTCACATCATAAATGAAATATCATAGCCTAGAAGCCATGTCATACATCTAAAAATCACAATAAATTAATTACAACACTCCCACATAGCTTAAAACATCCATGACCAATTTATTGAATCGATTTACAAAAAATGAAGAATAAATAGAATCCCTAGGATCCATCACATCTCCTCATTCAAGTATGCACCCAATTCCCTTCATTAGCACCAATCCTTGGTTAGGCTCTATCTCCTAACCTGTCAACTAAAAACCATGAATAAAACAATGTGAGTCTGGGCAAACTCAGTAAGTAGACAAGATAGAAAACAATAATCAATAATCCAGTGAAATAATATTCTCAAATCCATAGCATGCATAAATTCATAACATGCGTAAATCCATGACATGCTAAGTTTCATGACAATGCAATATATCCACATGCCCGTAATGCACATATTCTCATTACTAGACCAACATTCACCTAGATTGGGCATATTCTTTAAATACATTGTCATCAGCAAGTCATTGTCACAATCAAGACTCATATATGACCTGACCATCAAGTCATCCTCATTAAAACATATTCCTCATCAACATACTCACAATCAGGACTCACTAGGAATAAGGACATAGATTTCTCCCCTCTTCAATGTGCATTGGTCCCTCCCTGTACCCCTAACTATGAAGCAAGTCCATGATAGTCTGTCACTGCTATCCATGGCACCCCAACCCCATTGCTTCACAAGGATCACAAGTTCACCAATCACATCTATTGAGGAAATTAAGTGTATCATATTTATAAGTTATAAACCACCTCTACTCAATTATCAGATATCAGGCCAACTAGACATATTCGCACCTTATAAGTGCCACTCCAACTCCATGCCACCCGGGCATATCCACACCACACAAGTGCCACAACATATTTATGCCACCAAGGCACAATCATACTACACATATATCATCTACCACGCCTCCCAGGAATAACCATATATCTACACCTCACAGGTGTCATACCATATCCATGTCACCTAGGCATATCATATCATGTCTATGCCACTCAAGTATATCATATTATATCTATGTCACCCATGGCATATCATATCACATTTAAGCCACCCAGGCATATCATATCACATCTATGCCACCTAGGTATATCATATCATGTCTGTACCATCTTGGCATATTATATTAGGTTAATATCACAATTACACTACCACATCAGGGTCCTCTACCCTGCCTCCTAGGCACAATTGTATCCTGTAAGAGTTATAAGTCATCAACTCACATCTTCATCACCCAGTGATCAAGACATCCCCACATATCATATAACATTGTTACATATCACTTGATTCAACCATGCCCATTATGACTCATGACTTATGATGGCATGCCATGCAATGCAATATCAAAACAATCCAATTGAACACATATAGTTGAATCCAATGTACAAAATAAATACATGAAAATACATAGTTTCATCATTCCAAATCCTAATGCAATATAATAAACATTATTCAAAACATAGTGCCCGCATGTAATATCATGGGATACTACTATCCCTAGCAATCCACACATTCACATGTGTTTGATAGGAAGAAGTCTACTTACCTTAATGGAGAATAATTTTACAAATCCTCAAATTCCATAACTTAGCTTCCAATTAATGCTCAAATACCCCTCTATTGTTTTGTGTTTTGTGTTACTTACTCCTCAAAACAAAAATCCCAACTCAATTCTTCACTCCACTTCCATGAATTGCAGCAACACGAGGGGAAACATATCCTTTTCTCTCCTTTACATGTCCAAACAAATGGGGATTTGCTCTAGTTGATGAATGTTGATGATTGCACATGAAATTCACAAAATTTCCAAGCCGAAATTGCATGAAGAATGGATGAAAAAGGGTGGCTAGAGATGTTGCAAAGAAAGGGGCGTAAGAGAGGGAGAGAGGGAATGAATTGAGCATGGTGGAGCATTTTAACATATTGCTCCTTTGGTGCTTTGGTGGTGTATCTTCACTATCATACTTGTGCAACCCTAAATTTTCACTATTCCTTCAATTAAATTCGTACAATAATATGGTTAATGTGTCATTTAATCACCCTCACATATATACACTAATTGCATAAATGAACCCCTTCAAAATTTTAATTAATTTATGTGCATAATTACCCCCAATTTGTTAATTTAAAAGAATTTTTCTTACCTTAAAATCCTTAAAATCCTAGGGTGTTATGCAAAGCCAATGACATATCTGATGGTTGAACAAACTCCTTCACAATCATTGATTCTTCTAAGTTTTTACATGCATGCCTTTCTTCTTGGAGATCTTCAATAGCAGTCACCTCTCGATATGTTTCATCCATAGATTTCTTGTAACTTTCAAAATTCACATCAACTATAGATTCAACCTCAATAGCAATAATTGGGCACAAAATTTTTCTTTGAAGAATTAATTGTACCAAATTGAAGATTTTTCTCATGCCATGATTTAATCTCCTCTTTTACTAAAGTAAATTCTTTGTGCATTGAAGCAAAAATTATTTGTGTATGAGTTCTTATTATGTTTTGAAATTCAATTTTAAAAATTTCCATTTGATTTTCATTTTTAGCATTTTTTACCCTGGTTTTATTTTTTTAAAAATAATTTTTATTTTTTGAAAATTTGAGTTTTTTAAATGGATTTTTCTAAAAAATGGATTTATTTTTCATAATTTCAAAAATTAAGACCTTTCTATTTTTAGAAATTTGAGATTAAGCTGTAATTTTCAAAAATCTAAAGTTATTTTGTAATTTCAGAAAACAGAGAGGTCGTATTGCAAATTTGTTTTTTAAACTTTTGGAAAAGGTGGTCGCACTATAATTTCTATGAAGAATAGGGACTTTTCTACAAAATCCCAAGTTAGACCAGATTATACAAATTTTCAATATGGACCTATTTGCAAATTGATGTTGCAAGGGCTCTTTTGGAAATTTTGTTAAGGATGTAGTTTCAAATTGCAAAATCGAGAGGGCCTGTTTGAAAAAATCCTAGAAACTTTCTAAAAACCAGAAGATGGTCATCTTCCACAAACCATGGGTTTGAAAACACACCAGATGACTCACTGATGCTCTATAGAAAGTAATGGTTTTCTTCAAAACACACACCACAATCTATTTACTACCACTAGATAGCATGGGCAACAATGTTTGGTTAAGGCTAACAATTTGAACAATGGCTGCTTGGACTAGCAAGAAGAGGTTGCAGCAACAGAAGCCATTTGTTGGTGGACAAGCTTGTACATGGGCAACAAATTGTGAAACGTAGCAGATGGCAGATGCATAGAAAAAGGGTCTCCACAATCAGATTGCAGTGCTAGCAAGTGTATCAGCAAGAGAGTGCTAGAAGATTTATTTTAAGGGGATGAGAAATCAACGATCAAACACTGAATGGATCGTTTGCTTTGATACCAAATTGATGTAGAACAAGTAGGAAGAAGAGAGAGAAAAGAGGAAAAGACACCTTAAGTGGATAAGAAGGAAAGAAAGGGAAAAAGTAGGAAGAATTAAAACAAAAAGAAGTAATGTATTTCAATTATAAAACGTTAACAACCCTAATACAAACTACCTTATTTATAGACTCAAAAGCAAAACCCTAATGCAGCCGAAATATATTGCATATAAATAAAACCCTAAGTAAATAAATAAAAACAACAATCCAAACCATCCATCAAGTTGATTAATAAGTTGATCACTTGATGTACACATCAAATCCCAAAATAAATTATCCTAAAAATCTCAAATAACAAATTTCTAAATATAAATATACCCTAATTTATGTATGGCCTTTTGACACTTAGCATCACCTTTAGTATGAGTTTTTTGCAATAAAAAAAACAAACACACTAGAAGTGCCTTTCAAAATTTGAAATTCCATTGCACTACCTTCAAATGCTAAGATTTTTCCAAATCGATGCCCGTATCTTACTGACAAACCCACATGCATGCCCAAGTTTTGGGTTTTTCCAAATCTATGCCCAACATTTCTCTCCTGTTTCCAAATCTATGCCCGATGACGCCAAACCTTATCGGATGACAAATTTTCTTCATTTGATGACAATAATACCCCAACTGTAGATGGTAAAATGAGAATCTGTTTATGGCTTTTTATCACTTAACACCAAAACCTCTTCTCCTTCCCCTTTCTAGCTTCTCTGAAGCAGCAGCCACAAGAGTCCCAATGCTTGCTACCCTTCCTACCATAGCTTTCCTTATCTAGCCCGTGCTCATCTCCCTCCCACAAGTCGCAGTCCCGATGGTCTCTGAAATCTCCCTTTAATCTTATCTTCAAGTTGTGTTCTGTGAATGAAGGTATGTGGGTTTGAAAGCCAACTTTGTTCCTCTTTTGCTTCTCTTTATATCCTTTTCAATGGTATCTTATTTTAGAAAAATATTTTTAGGAAAATTGTTTAACCAAAATGCTCTTCATTTTGAGCCTACCTTGAATAGCTGTAACAGTTGCCTCTTTGACACCTCTCTTCAATTTCAGTTAATTGCAGTTTAAATAATCTGTAATGAGTTCAATAGATGAATATGGAGGAACAAAATCCATGAACCTTGGCTTGAAGAAACAAGTTCAATGTGCATTCTTTGTTGTTTCACATGTTTCATTTTTATTTTTAATGGTGTTCTAAGCTTTGGAATCTTTCATTAGAATTCAATCCTGAGGATTGCCCACCTGATTGCTCAAGATATTTACAAATATCCACAATAGCAAATTAATTTTATACATGCATCCTTTTAATGAAATATGATGAAGAAACAATTTGCATTAATCTTTCTTTCAAAGCTCAACAACTGCACCGTCGATTTCAGAACAAGCAGCAATGAGTTTCCCTTTAGTATTCATTTAGGCAGTTGTGAAAATCGCTAGTAGAATCAACTACTCTTGAAAAATGGGGGTTCAAAAGAAAATTTTAGTTTTCTAGTCTTAATGGAATACAAACATTTTTTAGTAAAAGATTCTTTGATATTTCCAACACATTCTTCTTATGGTGTAAAGCTTCTTAAGCTATCAGGTTTTTGAATGAGTCTGAACAAGAAGAGAGATGCATGGGACCAAAATTTTTTATTTCATTTTAGCTATTACGAATGTAGAAGTAAAAGATTTCTAAGTTGAAATATCTTTTTTTGGTAGGTTTTAACTCCAATGGCGAAATGTATAAGATTGTGCATTCACTATGGTGGGGCATTTCAGTGGGACAGTTTATGTGGGAGTATGACCTACAGTGGTGACCAAAGATAAAGCATAATAGTGGAGGAAGAGTTAATCATATTCCGAGACCTAGTTTATGATATTAAAAGAAAAATCAACATCCCAAAAGATAAGATGAAATTACACTATATGATTCCACATGGTACATCATATGAGCAATATGAAGACTTGGATGATGAATTTGATTTACTAAATATGTTTAAAAAATTTTCAAATGTCAGGACTTCTAAGAAAGGGAAAGAAAGGAAAAAAAACACATGATAATAGATGTATATGTGACTATGGTAATCAATAGATAGATTGAGACAGGCAAAGGCGTGCATTTTAAGTGGAAGATGAGAATTGTGCGATATCCAAAATGAGCAAGTGCATGGGCAGGAATATGTAGTAGAAGAGTTAGTTGATGACCAATGTGATGAAGAAGTGCATGGTGATGAAGAACCATATGATGATGAAGAAAATTATGCAGAAGATGATATACCAAATGCTGAACATCACACGGAACTATTAAGGAATGCAACCACTAAAACATTTGAAGTGGAGGATGGTGTCATCTAATTCAAGCCTATTGTCTCGCCTAATGATTCAGATGAAGAGGGAGAAAGTGTACATGTGTAGGATCATACAATGGTTGCGGACCCAAATTTGGTAGTAGGTATGGAATTTAAAGATGCCACAAGTTATAAGAAAACCATTCGTGAGTATGAAATTAAAGAATGATTTAACATTGTATTTCCCAGGAATACAAAAGAAAAGATTGTAGGAAAATGTGCTTCACCACAATGTTCATGGATATATTATGCAAGGATTAAGCAGGATAATATTGATTTTTATTTAAAGATAATTAATGTCACTCACAATTGCACTAGCAATTATTGTCTAGGGGAGAAGACAGCTACTCAACAATGGGTTGCAGATAAAGTGAAAGATAGGTTTCATGCTAATGAAAACTATAGACTAAAATTATTAATGAATGAGATAATGCGTGAGACTGACATATGTTTGAATTGCAAAAAAGTATGGAGAGGAAAATATATTGTCACTAATGAGTTATATAGATCTGCATAGGATTCATTTACGAAGGTTCCTTCTTTTTGTGCAACAATGAGGGCAAATCTAGGTAGCATTGTGGAGTACGAGCTACATACATACATAAAATTTGAAGATTGTTCATGCCTATTAGGGGATGTGTGGAAGGATTTCTATGTGGATGTCATCCCTTGATATTTTTGGATGGTTGTCACTTGAAGAGTTGATACTAAGGAATTCTATTTTCAGCAGTGGCTTATGATGGTAACAATAGTATCCTACCCCTAAAAGTTGCAATGGTAGAGCAAGAGTGTACGGATAATTGGGAATAGTTTTTAGGTTATCTAGCTCAAACAATTGAAAATGAGACTTCTATTTTATGTCAGACCGACAAAAGGGTCTAGTAACAGCTATCTTACGGTTATTCCTGACTAGTGGATATCGTTTTTGCATGCATCAATTTTATGCAAATTTAAAAACTTATGATTTTGGTAAAAGTATAGTAGTAAGAGATTGCTTCTGAGGTGCAACTCGAGCGTATACAAGATATGAGTGGGGGGCATGTATGGAGCAATTGCAATAGTTGCCTGTAGAAGCATACCAGTATATGATGAAGGAATCTCCTATACACTGGTCACGGGCTTTCTTCATATATGACTTGCCTTGTAATTCAATTAAGAACAATATAGTTGAATCCTGGAATAGTCTGCTGTGGGATCTGCACTGTCAGCCAGTATGTGAGCTCTTTGATGGCATTCGTATCAAAATGACGATGTTTGAAAGATGACAGAACTTAAGTTCTTACATATAGGATGAACCAGTGGTGCCAAGAGCTAGAAAAGGAGTTTTGGAGAATAATAGGGTAGCCAGGTGGTCTATTGTGAGGCATGCCGATGAGTTCGAATATGAAGTTGAATGTGATGATAGGAGGCATACTCTGCATTTAGTTAGGAGGATATGTTCATGTAGGCAATGGTAAATTGATGGGATACCATATAAGCATGCCTGTGTAGTGCAAATTGAGCGAAGAGTTGATCCTAAGAATTTATGTGCTTCATACTTTCACTATACAATGTACTATGTAACTTATCAAGGCATCATTCATATAATGTCATATTCCAAGTTTTGGGATCCAATTCCTAGTAATGGGCAAATCCTTCTTCTAGCAATAAAACAAGGTGTGGGTCATCCTAATATTAATAAAAGACGTGATGCTGATGAAGGGCTTAGTGCATCGCAGTCTCAAACAGTTCGATGTAGTAATGACAGTGCTCTTGGTCATAATAGAAAAAGTTGCAAAAACCTGCCGCAAGAGAGTATATCTAGTACTTTATCCCATGCTGGGATTAGATAGAAAAATGCAGTTACAAGGGGCAAAGGCAAGAAGAGGGGCCAATGTTAAAAAAAGTAGCAACTAGCATGAGGGGTCGAGTTTGTTAAGTTCATCCATTTGTCCATCAATTAGAAGTTTTAATTCTGTGGCTGATTCATCCCATTATAATCTTGATTAGAACGGTATTATATTAAAGTTTTGTGCACATGTTTATACTTTTATGTTAATGATATACTAACAAAATCCTTATTGGCTTTGGCAGAATAGTTTAAATGACTTCTTCATCTGAGGGTATGAGTTCACCATATTCATCAAGAGCTATTTGTGAATGCGGGTTTAAAGCGTGCGTTTTGACTTCTTATACCAACAACACCTCAGGGAGGCAATTTCTTAGTTACGCTAGTTATTTTGTGAGTTTTTTTACATTTCTCTTTAATATCCTATATAAGGATGCTATTGTAATTAACAATTGTTTAATTCTCTCATTATAAGATAGTCCCAATAAATGTTCCTTTTTCCAATTGGTGGATCCTCCTTTCACTGATAAAGAGCATCAGTTTAGAAGACACCAACAACAAGAGCTAAGGAGGTTGAATAGTCAACTATATGTAAGGCATGAAGAGAACCAATAACTAAAATCAAAACTTGAAGAAATGTAGCACACTATAGAGGAGTTGTCGCAATATGAGGCCAAATTCAAGACGTTGGAGACAGAGGTCAAGGCACATAAGAGAAGATTGCGCATTTTATCTTTTATAATGCTTATAATTATCATAGTGTGGCTTGTGTAAATGATTAAATACATTTCTGTAATGGTTATAAGATGATATAATGCAGACTTATATCATTTGGCCATACTTGTCTATCTTATTGATGACAATTGGATTATAAGGTTAACAAAATTAGTGCATTGCATTTAGCTTTTTGTCTTTGGACCATTTATTTCAATCTTAATTTATCTATACAAGCTTTGATGATTTTCTGTATGATCATGCATATGAAGACTTTTGGCAGTAAATGGACCATATGTTTTCTATTAGCATGGCTTACTAGAATTTAGCAAGCCAATATCTGATGCTTCTGTTGATTGAAAAACAATATGGATTTTTTTTTCTTCACCAAAGTTGCAATTGTAAACAGGCTTCTATGATAGTTCATGGGTGTGTGAGTGGAATTTGTGGGTTGCATTTGCAGTTTCTAGCCATTTATTGGTGGTACAGGAATGCATTTGTGAGAGAAGAAAATTTCAGGAGCATCCTTGCAACAAGCCTGATTTTCAAGCCTAATTTTTGGGCCTGTATACCAGAATTGTGACTCATCTCATGGGGTCGTCTATCTCATGATCAACAAGGCTTTGATTTCAAATTTTCTTTCTTATTGAGCTACTTTAAACTGCTTCAAAGGCACTAAGAATCAAGCTTCAAAGGCACTAAGGATCAAGTCACCAAGTCTTGAATCGGAGTTACCAAGTTAATTTCAGAGTCACCAAAGTTTGGAAGTTCTAGAGAAATTTTAGTAAATTGATCATAAATTTTTCATATGAACTCTAAATTGAGTGATTATTATTGGGTTTGATATATAATTTCAAGGGTTACAACTTTCACATTGATCACTTTTCCTAAATCAGCCTATTGATTGATTCATGGTGCTCTAAACTCATGCCTTTGTACATCCAAAGTTGCTATTTCGATGCCTCCAAAGAGAGTTGCACTGTTTTGGACGTAACTTCATCATAGGAATTTAAAATCATGTGATTATTGATTTTTTGGATAGATACGAACAAGAGCTAATAGTATTACATTGACCACGTTTTCTGTATCAATCTTAATTTATGCCAAAAATAACCTCAAAGTAATGCCTTCTATTTCAGAGGCAACTTCTTTGCTTCGGAAGCATTTGTGTTGACCACTTCGGAGTCAGAGGATGGGCCCTTCGGAATTAGAGGATGTGCACTTCGAAGTCGGAGAATGGGCCCTTCGGAGTCAGTCAATCTTCAATTATTAAGTATGTCGGGGTCAACTTCTTCACTTCGGAGGCAGCTTCATCGCTTTGGAGGAAGCTTCTTTGCTTCGGAGTCATGTGAATTTTCAGAGACAATTGTAGTATTTTAGACATAACTTTCTCATTCAAACTCTGAATTGGATAATTTTTTTTTTATGTTGGAAAGATAAGAATAAAAATATAACTTTCATATTGATCACTTTTCTTAAATCAGTTATATATTGAGTCGTGATGCCCTAAACTCACGCCTTTGTACATCCAAAGTTGCTGTTTCGGTGCCTCCAAAGAGAGTTGTATTGTTTTAGATGTAACTTCCTTATATGAACTTCGAATCATGTGATTATTGATTTTTTAGATAAATAAGAACAAGGGCTAAAACTATTATGTTAACCACTTTTTATAAATCAATCTTAATCTGTGCCAAAAATCGCCTCAAAGTAATGCCTTTTGTTTCAGAGGTAACTTCTTTCCTTTGGAGGCATTTGTATTGACCACTTCGGAGTCGAAGGATGGGCACTTCGGATTCAAAGGATGGATACTTCGGAGTCAATCAATCTTTAGTTGTTAAGTATTCGAAGTCAACTTCTTCACTTCGGAGGCAGCTTCATCGCTTCGAAGGTAGCTTCTTTGCTTCAGAATCATATGAATTTTCAGAGATAATTACAATATTTTAGTCATAACTTTCTCATACAAACTCTGAATTGGATGATTCTTTTTGCACTAGAAAGATAAGAACAAAAACTAAAACTTTCATGTTGAATAAATTTTTAAAATCTACCTCTATAATTTCCAAAACTTGCTGAAAAGTGACACCTCTTGCAAGAATGATATCTATCTCAGTTTGTAACTAATCTAGCTATGCTAAATATGACTAAAACTGAATTTTATCATCATCGTGACTTATAGATAACTTCTCCTTGTAATCTCTTTATTTATTATTTACCTATTTTTTTCACAAACTGCATGTCTCTTTAAAAGCTAAGCAATCTAGATCGTTGGTATGTCCAAAGGATTGAAATTGCAATAGACAAAGCTTGAAAGGGTGCAAAGTTGGAATTTTCTGTACCTTTGTTATGATTTTTTTCCCCTCTTTTGTAAGCCCAACTTTACTTTACTAGTCCCAAATGGAGGAAGTGCGAGCTGTTGTTGTTCGGATTTTGCTGCTTCAGTGGTTGGGATGGGTTTGGAAGCACTATATTTTGTATTTATGACTATATTTTGTATTTCTGTCACTACTTTGCAGAGCTTCCAGTTATCCTCTTGTTGTAAGCTTGCACGAGTTGTTGTGATGCTCTTGAGTTGGCATCGAGGTTGACTAAGAAAATAAAGCAGAAGGCCAAAATAGAAAACTTTATCCACATTTTAATGTAAATGTGTATTTGTTAGTGTATTTGTTATTATTTTGTGACAAATGCAAATTTCATTACTTGCTCTTTTCTAATACATAATTTATTATAAATTATTCATAACATTATTTTTTCTTTATTTTTTATTTTTATAATGCACCATCTTTTTGAATGCATATAATGTAATTTTTTATATACTTTTTTTTCTAGTGATGTTAATCTTTTAAATTTGATATTTACATATTTAAGATAGCCTTACTTCACTCAGGCTCATGTCTCGCTTGTGCACCTTACGCCTAGGCTCCAGGACCCATTTGCGCCATAGTGCGCCTTGCATAGTGCGCCTTATGCCTTTAACAACTATGGGCATAAATAAGACTACAACCATTGAAAAGTACATTATGGAAGTCATGCACTCTCTTTCCTTCTTTGTAGTTTGGCCCATCTAGGCACTCACTTTGAAATGATTGGCATCTAATTAAACTTTTCTAGCACCAGTTCACTATATTTTTTCTTGTGATAGCTACAACTTTTTGTCTTTCCTATCAAAAGATGTATTTATGGAAATCTTTTGTGCTTGTCCTAAATCTTTCATGCCAAATGACTTAGAGTAGATGAATAGTAAAATCATTATGGAAAAATCTCTTAACACATATAATGATTTGCATATGTTCTTTTGTTGCCATGGCCCTGCATAAAAGAGTCCAACATTTTGTACCACTGCCTCAGTGGTTCTTTCAACCCATTTAGGCTTTTCTTCAACTTGTTGACCAAATCTTCCTTACCCTTTACTTCAAAACCTTCTAGATATCTCATGTAGATTTCCTCCTACAAATTCCGTGAAGGAAAGAAATCTTCACATTTAATTGCTCAATCTAAAGGTCTAGACTTGCAGCCATGCGCAAAACAACTCAAGTGGAAGATATGTAGATATCATTACAATTAGGGTAACGATTTCATCAAAGTCTACGCCATTCTTCTAATTGAATCTTTTCACCACTAATCAAGCTTTATATTTAATATGTCCACTATCATCATTTTTCATTTTGAACACCCATTTTTTTCTATTAGTGCCGTTCATATGTCTTATTTTTCTGTAAAGACGTCATTTTTTCTTACGTTGTTTCTTGCCATCTTTATTTATCTTTATGACCTTTTACCTCCTCAATGCATTTAGTTCCCCTACATCTATCGAGAAGATATTCTGCAAATGGTTATCTTATAGAAGGTTGGCAATCCCCAGTGGATCTTCTCAATTGGGGTTATACTTGATCTTCTAGAGTCACTTGCTCCCCTTACTTAATGCCCTCCACCTCTGGGATATTACCATCACCAATCTCTTCTTCATGTCCATCTTGCACCTCTCCCCAATTCTTAACATGCTGCATGGGAAGAGAACTTGGAACTGAATTAAGCATCAAGCCTATCTCTTTAAATTGCTCCTTTAGCTTGCCTTTATCAAAATTATCTAATGTTTGGTCTTCAAAAAAGACCACATCGTTCCTTCTCTGTATTCTCGTCTTCTTAGGATCTCAAAGCTTATAACCAAATTTCACATCTCCATAACATAAAGAAGATGCATGGAACTGCCTCATCATCAAGCTTGGATCGTTGCTCCCTTAAACAGAAATGCTTAGCATCCAAATACCTGCATATTAGGATAGGATACATCTTTATCTATCTAAACTCTCCTAGGCACATCTGTATTAAAAGCCGATGAAGGAGACCTGTTAATCAAATAACATATGGTGCACATAGCCTCCCCCAAAAATGCTTTGAGTAGCTTTACGGATGATAACATGCTGCTGATCCTCTCAACAATGGTTATATTCATTCTTTCCACAACACCATTTTGCCAAGGATTTATAAAAATTATTCTTTAATGTTTGATCTCACGCTCCTTACAATATTTTTCAAAGATCCTCAATGCGTATTCACTGTCATTGTTTGTTTGGATACGTTTTAACTTCTTTCCAGTTTCTCTTTCCACTATAACATGCATATTTTGAAATATGTCAAATATTTGACCCCATAACTTCATAGCGTAAGCACAAATTTCCTAGAAAAATCAGAGTGCAGTAACTCAAGAACAAATGATTTTCTATCTAAATACTTTCAGAAAAAAATTTTGTGTTGTTTACCAACAATGTAACCATCACAAGCACAGAGACATATACCTGTGATTTCAAGAAAAAAATTCTTCTTATGAAGGATCTACATTCCTTTTTCACTCATGTACCCAAGCCTCTTATGTCACAAGCTGAATTAAGAAGCATCCTCAATATAATTGACTTCACTCTTGACAACATTGGCTTATTTGATATATAATGTGCAACATGCTTTTACTCAAGCCACTACAACGATCTCTTAACAAGCTTCCCTGCACCCTTGCCAAAACGACTTTCATATCAATCATTGTTCAATTCCAACCCAGAAATGAGATTCAACTACTTATTAGGTGTATATCTCACATTCTTCAACACCAATATACAACCCATGTTGGTATACAAATGCACATTACCAACTCCCACAATATTTGACTAGCTACTGTTGCCCATCTTCACCCAAATTCCCTAAATGTATAAACAATAAAAAATCTCTCATAGAAGTTACATGATAAGAAGATCCAATTTAAACAACCTACTCAAAATCCTGACATCTCCCATGTAAATATGTTGCCTCAACTAAAGCATAAATTAACACCTTTCTATCCGATGCAACTGCTTCAGTGCTCTTAACATCTTCATTCTTTTATTCTTCATCTTCTTTATCTTGTTTGAGCTTGTACCAATTCTTTTTAATATGACTATCCTTTTTACAATGCTAATATAAGCCAACTTTATCTCTTTATTTTGACTTGCTACTTGAATGGTTGTGGTTTATGGCTTTCTAGACTTGCTTCTTCCTCTTTTCTCCATCAGCAATACCTGTGAATGAGATGAGTCTAATGGATTCCTTCTCATCTCTTTATTTAAAATACTACTAGTAACTTAGCTCATAGAAAGCACACTATCTGGAGCTCAGTTACAAACTAAGACTACTAAAGTCTCCCAACCTTCCAGCAAAGAGCCAAGTAGCAAACATGCCTATAATTCATCATCCAACATTAACTCTATAGCCATTAGTTGACTTACAATGCTCTGCATTTCATTCAGATGCTCTATCATAGAGAAACTATATTTGTATTTCATATTCATAAGCTTTCTAAACATGAAAGTCATATTTCCAACTGTTTTCTCAAATATCCTAGTTTATTCCAGAGCACATATGCAATGGTCTCAATGGATATGTGATGGAATACACTATCATCCAGCCGTTACCTTGTATGTGCAATGACCTTTTATTTAACGCATTCTAATATATAACATGCTATCTGGCTTGGTCCCTTTATCTTTAATAGGTGAGTAGAGATCTTTACATACAAAATATCTTCCATCTTGGTTTTCCAAATCACTCAATTTGATCCATTCAAAGTAATCGTCCTGCTTGAGGTATTAGAGTTCATTTTATATCCAAATACAAGGAATTCCCAACCTCTCTTTGATACCATTATGATGTGAAGGGATTAAAATCTAACGCCTAAATTTATTAATGCAAAAACAAGATCTCCAAATAATCCAAGCACCAATAAACCACAATAGACATAATGATTTTATGTGAAAATTCCTTTAAGATGAAGAGAAAAGCTACAGGACAAGAGAAGAAAAGCAATCACTATCTAGAGGAGATAATAGAGCAATCTTAGGCTTTATACTCAAAACCTAAGAAAAATACAAGGAATCAACCCACCAAATGCATCAAATGAAACACTCATTTATAAAAGGTAAAATATAACCAGGAATCTCTCAAATGATAGACAAGTTGATTTATCCCTTTACTTCTCCTCTTATTTTCTTATCTTCCTCTACTTCTTCTTTCTCAAGTAAGAAACTCAACAAAGAAATCTCAGCTTTAGTGTTCCTACTACTGTTAAGAAGAAAACCAACAAAAATCGATGGAAAAACCAACCATCTACTCCTTTTCTACTGTCGAGGCCAAAGCAAGAAGACCACAAAAAACCCTTCTTCGATTTGGATCGCACACACCAAAACAAAGAGACCTATCTCTCTCATGTCCTTTTTTTTTAAATTATGAACGGGACCCACTCTTAAAAGATAAAGAGTGGCCCCCATCGGGCTGTACCAATCCACCCAACAACTTCTTCATCTACTGCAATTTGCCTTTCCGTATCGTTCTTCTTAATTTCTATTTAATTGGTTTGGAACCTAGCCTTATCTGCAATTTATGCTCTACTTGATTTCTATTTGGCATATCTTTAGGAACCCGTGTAAATGCAAGTTTAAGAACTAGATCAAATTGTCATGAAAAGGATGCACCGATGTAAGTCAAATGAGTTGGATTCAAATCAATACTTACAGCTTCCAAAATTTCCACTGGGCTTACAATCACTTGCTCATTGACCCTCTCTGTGATACATGCTTATGAGTCAACTCTACCATTCAAACGAGCGAACCCTATTTAACTTTTGATGCTGTCAAATAGCAATTTCTTCCTACCAACTGATTTTCATGAACTGATACCAGTCTCCTCTCAATAGGGAATTTCAAATACAAATGATAGGAATGTTGTCTTAAATAAACTCAAACTAGGTCTGCCTAAAATAATAATATAACTAGGTGGCAAACAATCATAAGAATGTCCCTTCTCCAAGTGTTAGAGGCAATGAAATTAAACCTTCAATATTCACTTTATGACCTATAGAACCAGTTAACGACCCAACAAAGGTTCCAAATTCTTCTCTGTCGAACTCAACTTTGTAAAAAGCATTCATGAACAGCATGTCAGCAGAACTTTCCATATCCACTAATATTGTGTGGACATTATAGCAGTTAATGTTTGCTATGATAATTAAGCATCAGCATAATATCATATGAGCACAACGAATGTCTTGAAGAACCTTATTTGAAAAAAATAGATTAGCTCCAATTTTTGATCTTTTGTCATGCCGATCTTGAAGCCCTAGATTATAAATTTCTCTAGCATGCATCTTCTGATTTGATCAAGAGTCTCCTCCGAATGTTATTCCTGTTAATAGTAAAAATATCAGTATTGGAATTGCAATTATCTTGAATACAACAAGCTTTTCCTAAATGATTTTCTGACGTTTTTATGGCATCCATATCAGACCGATGACATTTGGATCTATCTTGTTTGTCATGATTGCCAATTTCTTTGAGTAAATTCACACAAATAACCATCTCTTATAAGAGTTTTAATTGAATCTTTCAGGTGATGACAATCTTCTGTGTCATGTTCATGATTATTATGATACCTACAAAACTTTCTTTAACTGCATTTGTCCGCAAGTGCTTTCATTTTTTCTGGCCACTTGAAGAACTCTGTCCCACATACCTCTAATAAAATATGTTCCCAGGAAGTATTCAACAGGGTGTAACTAGCATATTTTGCATAACCTTGACTTATTTTTCCTAGTTGTAAATGACTATTGGATCGTTTTGGTGAACAAATAGTATTTTCTCCCTTATATCACTTAGAAAATCCACTTCTCCTGTTCATGTTTTATCATGCGCTGCCTGGACATTAATTTATTGATTTGCTCGTCTTCTAATGTTTTAGGTGTTTGCATAGTTAATTTCGTATGAAATGATCCAGATTTAATTTCAACCATAAGTGCCACCATAGCCATTTCTGTGTCAAGCTCTTCACCCAGAGAGATTTTTTGTTAAAACGTTTGATGTAATCATATACTGATTCATCATGACATTGTTTTAGCAACACCAAATCTACAATAGTTTTCATTTGCTTTTTCCTACTTGTAAAATGAGCTATAAAACGATTTAATAAATGCACAATGCTTCGAATTTCTCAAGGAGGTAATGAAGCATACCAACTTCAAGCTTCCTCTAGTGTTGCTAGGAAAGTTGTGCAGTGTGTAGCATCAAAGACAAATAATAAATCCATGTGAACATTAAAACTTGTCCCATGGTCTCTTGGGTCTAAATTCCCTGAAAATGGTCTAATTGGTGGCATCCGTAACTTCGTAAGAAAGGGTTCGGCCAATATATTTAGTTGAAAAGGAGAGTGCATATAGTAAATTCTGTTTTCATTTCTTCTTTCATTAGAATTTTAGATGATGTTTGCGCACTCTCCTTAGATTGAATTCCTCCTTTAGTTCCATTGGTATCTTAAACATTATACAATAGATCAGAATTGTTAGTGCCAACTTGAATCAGATTTTTAGTCAATCTACCTGTTCGCTTTTGGATATAATCATCTGTATCCACTCATAAATCTCTGTTTGATGTTCCACTTGTTGGTTTTGCTATTAAAAGTTTAACTAAACCAACAAGCTCCCTGAATTCTTCTTTGGTTACATAATCTGATGCATCAGAATTGTTTACTCTGTGTTGTTCTTCATGGGTAAATTCTTCCGCTCGAACTCCTGCCAAATTTCCTTGATAATTTGAGGTCATTCTTGAAATCTCCATGAACATATGATCGGTGAAAGTTTCCCAAAAATGACCCTAAGTGTTAAAATGTTTCTATTCTCCATTAGAACATTATTGTACAACGTCTTATATGCATGACAAACCCATGATCCTGGACTCATCAATTAAGCTAACGAACGTAAGTGGTTATCCAGTTTCCCATGAGATTCACATTTCCTATGATTCTAACTTATCTTGTTCGTGGATACAGTCTCACCTATGCTATGCTAATGTGTCAATCCACTTTTCCCACTGGATCGCTATCAACTACAAGCCAAAAACAAATCATATTTCTAGATGGAATCATTAGAAAGAACAGCCTCCCGGCCAATACTCTTCTCTCATATTTCTAGATGGAATGACTAGAAAGAAAGCCTCCAGGCCAATACTTGTGCCTCTTGACGAAAATCTAAAGAAAAGCTCAATGAAGCTATTTATGCCTCTTTATGATATAAATCAGAAAGAAAGGCTCACTAAAGCCAACATACCTCCAGAGTGAAAACAAGCCTTGAAGTGTTCTCAAGGTACATTTGAACACATCAATATTCAACATAAAGCCTTGACAAATAATCAACCATTGAGATAAAGAAGAAACAGATTTCGAAAACATCGAAAATAAGCCCTCAAGGAGTGAAAACAAGCCTCATCTGCTTCTCATAGTAAGTGTTCTATATCTCAGTTAACAGCAATAAAGTCCTATGACCAAGAAATGGCCAACCCTTACTCTTAACTTACTGTGTCCAACAAACGATCACAAATTTTGAGTTTTCATATTCAAGCTCTGAATTCCTAAAGTGTATAATTTCTTCAATGGATACATTTCAAGTGGGACCCCATCGACCATATGGGTATTGGAAAGACCGATTACTACTCACTATGGGGAGAAACCTTTTCTTGGTAAGAAAGGGAAAGATGAAATTTATATCATCATTATAAAACCTCCTCGTAAACTTGAGAGCTTGGGGTAAATCAAGCGATGATAACCAAAAAAAGCCATTAAGCAGACCAAGGGTTGCGAAGAAGATTTAAGGGTTGCAGAACAAGGCAAGAATTCTTAAAATCAACGAGAATTGCCGAGAAGAATAAATGGTGCCAGGAGTCCCAAAGCCTTACAAGAGATGATGACTAAAGAGTGTCCATTAAAGCTAGAAATAGTTATGACAAGAAGATATAGCCCTGAAATGTTAAGTAAAGCCACTATATAAGAGCCAGAAAAGCGGAAAAAATCGAAGATACTCTTTGGTTTTTCACTCATAGTCTAATTCTAGGTTTTATTATTCTTCATTTAAGAGATTTCTGACATTTATAAATAATTTATAGTACTATGCAAGAATGACAGAAGTTGAAAACTTATAAGGTTTTAGTATGTAAAGTCTAAAGATGACCAGGTTAATTTGAAATTAAGAAAAAAGCCCTCAATGGATTTATTGGAAAGATTGGTCAACGGATTTTGGCCATAAATTGTACAAAATACACTGAGTTCCCCAGATAGAAATCGGTCAATGGATTCAGTTGGATCGATCAATGAATTTTACAAAACAATCTGGATGAAAATCTGTCGACGGATGTGGGGGATGGATCGTTGGAAATTTTCCCATTTTCATTTCTAGTCATTTATGGATTCCACATCCGTTGACCCTTTTAGAAATCGGCAAATGGGTTTGGTCCTCCTGCCAAATCATCGGAGACCAAATAAAAAAAAAAAAAACCTTCGAACAAATATCGTGAAAACACTTAAGCACAATCAAACATGTGACTTATACAAAGATTAATAATGACCAATTCTCATCTAATCATGATCGCTGAGATTTGATTTAAGGCAATTCAAGTACTTTTGAAAAAATACTATTGCAGTATAACTTTAATAAAAAGTAATTGAAGTAAGATATTTTTAAAAAATACTTTTGGTATTACATGTTTGTTTAGCTATAATATAATGAAAGTACTTTTATTATTCAAATGACCAAAAAGGACAAAAAAAATTATGTTTTAATTTCATAACTGGTTATTTTCAAAAATATTATGCAAATGACCAAATCTTGAAAATAATTTCAAGAAAATATAAAATATTATTTAATTAATAGTTATTTCAAAGTGCTTGCATAAAATCTTAATAATATTTTTATAAATTTTGATTTAATATATAATTAATATTTTCATAAATAATTTTTATTTTATAAAGGATGTCTATGAAATCTTATTAGTTCAAACAATTCTACTTACATCAAACTTATTTTTCAAATAAAATGCACTTAACAATATTATTTAAATATTTTAAATATTAATTTTTTAATGCATATTTTATAATCAAATAATTATATTTCATGAAAGTTTAATATAATATGCAAATCAAAATTTTAAGATTTAAAATAAGGGTTAATAATAAAATATTTTTGATATATATTGTTAGCTTAGGAGAAGAAAATTACTTGAGATTTTTAATATTAATATATATTTAAGATAAAATTATATATATACGCGAATGGTAAAAAATTTTCATATAATCTAAGTTATACACTAAACAGATCAAATATCATTTTATGCATTTATGACTTATCTTTTAAAAGAGGGGAAGAAGGATAATATTATTTTAAAAATTATTAGCACAGGGTGCCCATGGAGAAGGGGAAAATTCTCACTTCTCCCGAAACGTTGTTTTTCAGCTTTTGCGATGAAAAAAAGTATTGTGGAGTATTTGGGCAAACACTAAAAAAAATGAACAAAAGCATGTTCGGTTTTTTATAAGCGCTTTTGCGCTGCACAACCATGGGGCAGACAAGCCCTAAATCTCATTTATGTTATCATTCTAAACCGAGCCCTAGCATCATGGTCTTAAACTGGACTTCAAGCCTTCAAAAGTATGCATTGGATCAAGATTCAAGCTTTGCAGCCGATTCGAGATCTAGTGCCTAACTGCCAACCTGCAAACCAAAATACGTCCGGATGGTGTTGATTTGAATTTATTAATATGCTTGAATACATGTTAAAAGAGAAGGAAAAGTTCAGGATTCCTCCTCTTGTCCTCTCCTATAATGTAATATTTACCTACACTCTTAAAACACTAATAATTTTATTTTTTTCTCATTATGACTTATATTTCCAATTATAAAGTTATCCTTCCTAATTATCATATCTATTTTGTTCGACGTCCACTTTATAGCTATTAGTTCTTAATTCAATAGAATTGATGCCATCTAAATGCTTTTGTGAAACCTCTCCATTTGAATTCACTTTGATAATTTTATAAATCCAATATAATCATCTTATATGGCATTAGTTGTTTTACTATGATAAAAAAAAATATTTTCAATAAGTCTTATGTAAATCACAAGATTTAAAAATGTTTTTAAAAAATCTCATGTATAAAATATTTAAGCCATTTAGAACCACTTACTCAAGCATTAAAATGCTATAGAAATTCATATAATCAATCATCTAGCTACGAGAAATACTTTACAAGATGTAAATATTTAATCAAAGGCTTTAAAATTCATGTAAAAATCAAATAATTTTAATGGATTAATATTCAACCTCAAATGATCTTAATTTTTGTGGCCGACATAAAACTTTGATTTAGATGAATTTTAAGCTCATAGCTAAACAACCGATGATGATATTTATAGTCAAATTAAAGTTTATAAAATTATCAATGAACCCTAAACGGAAAATTTCCACGGTGAAACTGGTTCTTTTGAATTGGAATCCAAAACTAATATCATCCCTTGCCGAATTTGTCTTTTGATATATATATATATATATATATATATATATATATATGTGCCGTTTTTGAACACCAGCTGACCTCTTGGCCAAATGGTAAGTAAATCCAATGATTGAACTCCTGTTCAGACTTCTACTGAACAACACTTAATAACACATTTTTAATTACTTATTGCTTATTCAAGTCTTAACATAATCTATTTGAGCCCCTGAATCATCTCAAGTTCTCAACTAGACCACATATGCCAACTCAACTAAAACTAATCTCTGGGCGCAGAGGCTGTGGCAGTCGGCAAGGCAAGGAAAGCATAGGTAAATATTAAACCTCCCCAAGCCAAACAAGCTGTGGCTGTATCATATTCTTAAATCACTGTGTAATCTGATTCCGAGAATACAGCTTCTATAGAATACGTCACTACGGTTGAATCGCCCAAAATTACATTTGCAAATTATCAGCAGCAAACATTCTTCTCCATGAGATCTCTACATGATGTGTTTTAACCACAGTTTTAAGAAGATATAGAGCCCATCCCCCCTGCACGAACTCTAAGCGTCTCTGTGCGCTTACTTCTCTCCATGACCTCCACCAACCAGTCCACAGCTTCCTTGATTCCTGTCCTGCAAAATCCAAGTCCTAATGGTTACACTTCTTTTTCATAGTAAAAATTTCTAGAATCACACATTCAGGCCCATGAATTTGCACAATTGAGGCACATGGTTTGAAGATCTGGATCTTCACTTGAAAATGCCTTAATAATTGCCATCTTCGAACATTTCATGAATCTTAGCTGCTGCACCTGAGATAGCAACAAGCCGCTCCACATAGCATAGCTTCTTGGAGCCAAGACTTTCTTTCAAGGAAGTAGCTTCTTGTAAAGCTACATAGAGACCTTGACTTTACAAGAAGCTTGACAATAACGCTTTTCCAAAGCAGCAAAACTGCAACTAGAAAGAAACGATATTTTATTACAATAAGAAAATTCCTATTATCTTAAAACTAATTTCGGAACATATTTTATCAGATAGAGGGCATCCCTTGGTGTGACAGTAACGCTCTTTGCCTGCGTCCTTGGAAGCTTCAATTTAAGTTTCAAAAACAGATGCTTTAAAAAAAAGAATTAAACGTATGTCTGCGTGCACCTCATCTTCCCTAAACCCTGCATTGACAAAAGCCTTGCACATTAGGTGTACCCTGTTCTTTTATTTTACCAATAAAATTGTGTTTAAAAGCCCCTTCCAAGGAAAGGCTTTTTCAGAAAACGCTTGTTTTCTTGGAGGGGGGCAACAAGGAAAGGTTTCCCAAAACATCCTCTTTCACATGATATGATATTTACAATCCTGGTTAACTATAACTTTCTCATAATCAAAACTATCTTTTCAAAAGTAATAAAAGAAAACTATTTATTTAGTTTTTACTTACTACTTTGCTAACAGCAATTTCATTACTACTAACATTATTTCCTCCCAAGTTTCCAAGCCCTCCCCTTCCTGTATACAAACAAACCCCAAATATTTTCTTCATAAAGCTCTCACCAACAAGGCTGCACCAAACACAAGCCCTCATTTGATTAGGAAGAACTTTATGGTGTGACACATATAAACAGGATGGAGTCACAGGATCCAACTCAAAAATCGCCAAACCATGGGACCTGTTCATAAAACATGGAGATGCACACCGCAAACTAACACAAAATCATAAACCATGCTTCAAAAATCCAACCATTGGTATTCAAAAGACCTCCCAAAGATCCATGCATAAAAGAATAAGAATAAATCATAAAGGTACCATATGCACATTTTCAGACCTAGAATTGAGCAAATCATTTTTTATCAAATATTTCTTTGGCAAGTACATTGAAGGGAACATTAGGCCTAGCTACTCACCCATCATATGCGGAAACAGCTTCAAACATGTAGAGCCTTTCATCCAACTCCTTTAGATCCAAATATCTAGCTAGTTCTTCAGCTGACACAGCACCAGAAAGATCCTGCCATTGAAAATATCAAAATGCCAGATTTGGTAGGAGAAACAGATACAACGCAGAATGTCTGAGTACTCCTTGTCCCTCATTTACCCATGCCTCGTGCACACAAAAAATTTCTTGAAAAGACTACTAATTTAATGGTCACAAAAAAGGGCACAACAAAGAGAGTGAATGCTTCCCCCACAGCAATGAATTACACATGGAAAGAATCCGCAGGGTTGTTTAACTGATCATCCGAACAGGCATAGGTCAAAAATACAGTATCCAGTAGAAACTGGGATTATTAATTCAACGGAAAATGATAATATTCATATAGTAGTTACAACTGCCTGTCTTTTGTGTTTACATGGAATCATTAAAATATTTTAGTGAGCAAAGCAAAGGCCTCCTGCTCTTTATGCATACTTGCTCCAAAAATGTGAGGGTGCAACATCTGCTAAGGCATCACAAGGCTGATAACATAACCACAGATTTAGAAATAAAAGGCATATGAATACTGAATGAACCATTTCCCATAGACTATCCATTTTCTCATGCATAGTTGGCAGGATGACAGAACCAACCTGACCTTCTAGCCATAGCACATAAATTTTAGGTCCTCTAGATGAAGGACATGGAGCTCACACCACATGAGTATGTAAAGAGTTCAATTCTGAGGGCCCATTTGGCATAGCTGTGAAATTTCAACTGTTGAGAAAAGCACTTTTAAAAGTAAAGCTTTTGCATAAAGTACTGTAAACAAGAAATTGTTTTGTTTAGCCTTGCTATCAGAAAAGTACTCTGTGTTATTTGTGTTTGATCTAACATACTGAGTGCTTTTAGATATTAAGATTACCAAAAAGGCCATAAAAAGTACTTCTCAGTCTAACCTATTTAGCAATAAAAAATGTATTTTATAAATAAAATATATTTATAAATATATCTATATATTTTTTATTTATATTTAACTCTATAATATCAAATATATATTAATATATCTATTACTTATATAATATATAAATATAACATATATTTTTTATATTTTTATTTTATATATTTAGTATTTTATTTAGATATATTTAATATCTTATTTTATTTGGAAAGTTTTATGGCAAGATGTAAAGGGATGAGAAGAAGGAAAGCTGTGGGTGATCCTTTGTTATTTTATTTTCTACCACAAAAGTTATTATGGAAAACTCCAAATTTAAGCTTCTCCCTAATCACAGCTAATCAGCTTCTAAGGTAGAGAGAAAGCACTTTTTGTTCTGAGCCAAATGGTATTTAAATAATTGGAAAGCACTTGTATAGGTCAGAAAGAGCTTTTAGCATTTCCAACCACACCAGTCTATCAAACAAAAGTGAAGGAAGGAGTTAAAAATCCAACCTGCTTGTTTGCAAGTATCAGAACAGGGGCTCCTCTTAAATCCTCATGCCTGAGTACCTTCTCTGAACAGTAAAATTAAGACTTCAGAATGATGGCATTAAGTATGAGTATCGAAAATCAAAAATAGCTTCCACAACTTGCAACTTTGATGAATTAGTGAGGAAACATAACTAACCCAAAGCAGATTTTGAATCTTCGAAACGTGGTGGGGAAGCAGCATCAATCACAAAAATTATAGCATGTGCCTCCTCATAATATTTCTCCCAAATTGTGCGAAGTCCAATCTGCCGATACAGAAATCACGTATGATGTTCAACATTGTTTAAAACTCACTAAAAGACTGCTTAAGTTATATTAAGTAAAAGAAACTACATTTAGGGGACAGTAAACAACTAAACATGAATATAATTATCAGCCAGATTACCTAAAAAGCAAAAAGAAAAAGAACAGTAACTCTTATCGAGTGGCTACTTTTGTGCAGAAAACCAAAAGTTAGGACTGTCTAGACTACCCCTCCCAGGACTCTGCAAATGTGAGACCTGCAACAGGTTATGATCATAATTCTGTATGTTCATCATGAGGAGCTTCGTTATGAATGACACTATCTTAATTCCAATTTGAATACAAATATTGGAGACAAGATTTACTTTTTCCAGATCACTCTTATCAAATTGACTTTGATGCTTAAAAAAATAAATTAAAAAAAAAAAGCAATCAGAATGCAGCATCAGGAATGCTACAAGGAATTAATTAGCATCATCAACTCACAGAATATGCTCGCAAACTTCTGAAGTTTCAAACCAGTGTCCAGAATTCTTAACAAATGACTCATTTGCAAGGTCATGCACTTTAGACCTGTGTTATAAGAACCAGACTGGATCAGACCGGCTGGTTTAACCAGTTCAACCCTGAACCGGTTAGTTGGCAGGTCCTGTCTAGTCCAGTTCGGTCCAATAGTAGCATTTTCTAATGTTAATATTTTTAATATAATGAAAGAATGAATTAAGTAATATAGTATTCTAACAAAATATCTATATATTTAGATTAATATCTATGATTTTAGATTGTTCAAAATCATGTTGTATTATTTTTTGTAATTTTTTCAACAAAAAAAAAGGGTTCATCTAGTTGAACTAGCAGGTCGAACCGGTTGGACAGTGAACTAGATGCCTGACCAGTTAGACCACCGGTCCGGTTTTGATAATACTGCTTTAGATCCATTGCATAACATTGCAAACGCACCTGATAAGTGCTGAAGGTTGTCATGAAATTAAAGAGATTATGAGGACCGTTGGATGTTTCAACATCCAAGATAGTTATACATTTCTACCTGCAAGATTGCAACCACAACGCATTATTAGCCTGGGAAACTTGGGTCAAGATCCTAAACTGGTGCCATCATATAGAGATGTCATTGTCTCGGGGTTTTGATCCAGTCATATGGATGAAGGAATAAAACATGAACCTTTCCCTTTTTGTGTAAAATTTACTGATATCCTTTCATATCCCTGCAATCATAATCTTTCTTTCATTTAGAAAGGACCTTTTTGGAATCATCTTAGCCTCCCTTAGCAAGGAATGGCTTTCATAGACATCAGCAATACTCCGTTATGAGGGAACGCTAAAGTGGCAACCAAGCAAAGGCTCAATATTCTCTGTAGGCTCAAGGCCCACCAAAGGCCCAAAATGTAAAAATTTTTGGTAATTTGCTGTTTTTTAAAAGGGCAATGTGTTCTAGTACTGAAAAAGTAGAAATGATGACATTAATGATTTGTTTGCTGAGTTTGATACCTTTTCAAGGATGATTTGCTAGATAACTTGTACTAGTCTGGGATATTACAAAGATAGGTTAAACAAGCCAAGCCAAGCTTTGCATATTGCATAGCCGGAACTTCACTTGAAAATAAAATAGGTGACGACTAAGCTCAAGCTCAAGCCATTCTAGCCTAAAAATGGAATGATTGTTTGTTCAGTCTATGACTTAACATACTGTAAAAGAGAGCATATATCTATCATAGAAATATGTATTCAAGCGCAAACCAAGGCAGCTTCCCAATGAACCCATCTTGAACCCAACAGGCAAGCTCATCCAAGCTCAAGTTTGGCCCTTTCATCAAACAAGTGTAACCTTTAGGCTCAAGTTTCCCTTACAAGCTCAAACTTAGTCAAGCTGAGGCAAATGAACTAAAATGCTTGCTTGGCTTGTTTACAATGTGAATTACAAATGGCTTGACTTTTATAGGTAAATTCATAAAGTTTCTGAGATTACAGAATTTACCTACACAAGAGTTAAACTTACAATCATGACCCCTGTAATGCTGGGATATGCATTTCACATGCTAGAACAATAATGAGTATGTAAAGAAATGCAGTTATATCAGTCCTTTACAACTATAATTGGGCCTATATTAGTCCTACGTAGAAAATGCATTAAGGTAGGGCATAGCATTGAATTGAGGAAAGTGATTAATCCACAAAACAATAGTGGGATGCTAATCCATTGAACATGGGAATAAACCAATTTCTGCAAGTAATGAGCAGCCAAGATAGTCCTGCACGCATAATGCCATTTAGCCACAACAATAACTATCTCCAAAATTAGGAAGCAGTACTATGGAAGCATTTCTTGTAAGAAAGAAACATTTTCCACACAGCATGTCCCAGAGATATTTGAATTAGTTGGCAGTTTTCATCTTTGGTGACCTTGGAAGTACAACCCCCCAAAGCATGTAAAGAACTGAACATTCCTAGGTTTAACCTGCTTTCATAAGACGGTCTATGGTTAGAGGAATGGCTTGTATCATATAAGTTCACAAACATCAACTGCAATTTTATAAAATCCCAACTGTTGGCAATGTGTAATGAAGTGGTGAGGAAAGGTGACATTCACTCATAGTGGCAATTTTGATTAGCCTGCTATCAGTGAAAAGTAAAATAAGATCATATGGCACATGTCATTGTGTTTTAGCATTAAGCTGTCTCAGCAAGTGGATCAGATAACGAAATTGCATGCTTAGCAAAATGCTTCCAGAACAATCCTGTTTCACATTTAGCATTCTCTGCAACTGGATCAGATAGTTAAATAGCATGAGCAAAATACACGCATGCATGAATACATACTTATTATATGGATGTGCAGTTATATATACATGTTTGGAAAATTAGTCAATGTACTCGTGTACACCATGTACATGCCACGTCAGCCTCTGGCCAAAATATCACTGGTCAAATTAGCCTTGCAAAGATAGGTGTAATTCAAGTGGGTAAACTCCCAATCCTCCACATAGTGTGTACATGGCGTACACAAGTACACTAGCTAATTTTTGTACATGTTTATGTCCATGCATACACACAAATGCACACAGTACATGCGTACGTGTGTCCACAGCATTAATCGTATTAACCTGAACTGTGGTTTAGAAAGTTTAGAAAGTGAAGTCATGGATTAAATCAGTGTTACAGTGGAATTGGCATGTCCCAGGGCAATGGGACATGAAGAGTGTTCTGAAGCATATAGTGGTTCATATGGTGTGTATGGCTAACACATTGCCATATGGGCCCAATGTCTAAAAGTATACCAATCATCCCAACCTTTGGGGTGCATGGCTAAGAAATTGCCTTATGGGCTCCACCACATCCCTGTAAGTTCCTTAATCATCCTAACTTTTAGATAGTTATATTGATACGCATGTAGATAGTTGGGGGGGAAATTACACATAATTGAGAAAAAAGTCAAAAATTCCCAAGCAAAACGATTTGAGGAGCATCTCCATCTGGAGATAGGCAATCAGAACAGCTACCCAGATATCAGACTACTGAATCATGGATACTTGTACAGAATGCAATTACATCATGCTCAAAATGTGACCCCACCATGCCATGCTGAATGCAAAAAACTGGGTGGATTAGTAAAAGAGTTTGCATACCTGACCTCCTAGGTCCCAAAACACAAGTTTGGTCTTTGATTCTTCAATACGACCAATGTTAAGCCCAACTGTTGGAACAATTCTATCAGGGGGTATCCCTTCCAAGTTTGAATATATCATCTTCAACTTTTCCAACAAAGTCTGTATTGTAGATGTCAAAATCAGCACAAAGTTTCGTAAAAACATAAAATATGGAAATCACTGCAGTGCAGATGACATAATGGAAAGTTTAGAAACTAAAAAATGAACATCATCATCATAAGCACAATCATGAAACTCTATTCCGAAGTCCAAACTAACTGATACCAGACCTACATGGTTACATCAATCCCACTACGCCATTCAATTATATTATTAAAAGATAATTTTTATATTTAAATCATACACCCTCAAGTCTTGATTCACTACATCAACCCACCTTTTTCAGACTTCCCCTTCCCCTCATAGAGCCTTCAACTTGAATTGATTCAATTTTCTTCCAACTGGTGAAGTTGTGGACCTCTACTGCACATGACAAGACCATCAAAGGTCTATTTTCCCTCATACTGACACCTAATGGATCAATCCGAAATTCCCTAAGATGCATTCATTGCTAATTCTATCTTTCCTCATCTTGGCCCTTTCCATTTAAACGCTCACTGCAACTATTGTCATCCAACGGTTATCTTGCTCCTTAAACACCTAACACTCCACTTCATATACCATGATTGGGCTCACAGCTGGAACTGTTCCTTTAACCTGATCGATACCTGGATTTCACATAGGATATAGAGGCACACCTCCACTTGTTCCAACCATTTTCAATTCTACAGGCAGAATCCTTCTCGATTTCTCCATTTTCATGAATCCAAGATATTGGCGATGATCACTTTTGGGGACTACTTGATCAAAAAACCCTAGCTGATCATCAGTTTCACTCCTTCATTGCTAAAGTGAATTTTGCATAATCTGCTCTAGCTGAACTAATTCTAAAACCATCATATTCAAAGCCTCCCTCCATTTTTCTAGCTTTATGCTTACATCCTCTCTAGTCTCATGAATTGAAATTACACCAACAAATAACACGCACTGAAGGATTTCCTCTTGCAAATGCCATATTTGACTGTCAGTAACCTCGTGGATAACTAACAAGGGATTTCTTCCTGCGAATGCCTTGTTAACTCATTATAAAAGAAACACTTAATGAAAATGTGCAGTAATTAATAATGTTTAACTAGGAAATCATACAGCCAACTCATGGCTTTTAAAATCTTCCAGCTGTTCAGTTTTAACCACCAATTCTCTTTTTCTTCAGCAATTGTGTTTCTGCACATAAATGCCAAGATCATGGGCATTGCATAGATTAGATACACATAGATTGTCATAATCTGAAAAAGCTCTCCATCAGTATATGTATAATTGTTGGAAATGGTTTTCGCTAGACCTGATATTCAGGTATGAACTATGAATATGGTGAATTTCAGCTTCCTTTTGTAAAGCATTCAGTGCAAAAAAAAAAAAAAAAAAAAAAAAAAAAGTGACAACCCACATCCCACTGCTTCCCCTGACACAGGATGGCACGACAAGGTCCACATCCTTCCAACATAGGATGGCATCATCATCTTTGATGTGACATTGGAAAGGAGAGAGAAATAGGAAGAAGGAAGGAGGAAAGAAAAAGAAATTTTTAGGAAAAATAGCGCTAATGTTAGTCCCAAAAGACTAGCCTTCTTCTTTGTAGTTTGCACAAGACCACAGGTAAAAACATGCAATGTAATACTGATGACTACACTAGCACCTGGTCCAACTGTTGGCAGAAGCACCCTGTAACCAACCAGCACAAGACCGCCAAAGAATCCCAATTTCATTTGGCTGGTACATAGACAGTAAACTAGTATCAATGCCCACTCAGCCATTTTACCAAGTGTAACACTCACAACCCATCAGTTATCTCAAAAAATATCTCAGATTTTAGGTGTCCAGCGTCCTATGTTGCTAAATGAATCATCAATGCTTAACTAACACCATCTAGACTGCTTTTCCTAAGAACCTCCTTGCAATTGAAATTTTCTTATATAGATTTTCCAAATAGATCAAGAAGATCAACAAATACACCACCTTTTGGCTTCTCTAGAATAATAAATTAAAAAGGCCTGCCCAATAATTAAAAGGTAGCTGCCTATAGCTATTAAACTTTATTCAACCTTTTTCACAAATGAGAACAACAAAGTTGATGAAGAAAGAAGTTGACATGACAAAATGGAATTCCATTAGGATTGCCAAAGATTTAAAGATTGGCTAGCACTTCCAACATTGCAGCGGTTGCGCTCATGCGGTCATACCTTGACACAGTAATTATTACGAAAATGAAGTAAATGATATCATATTGGTTTAATATAAGTGAAATACGCATACAAAAAAGGAGAAAAAGGACAATCATTTGTGAACTCACAGGTAAATGGAATACAATCATCAAATAACCAATTCTGACTCATGTCCAACCAGTTCCTAGGCAGGGCATCAAATATGGGCCTACCAATTTTAGGACTAGTATCCCAGATGGTAGAACACAACCTAGAACATAATCTTGTGTACATAGAAAAAAAAGTCAGAAAAAAATTTAACCATACCAGTTTAAATAATGCCATGAGCATCCATTTACTGAGAGGCAGATGTGGAAGAAATAGAAAGACTGAAACAACACTGCACGCTATGTATACTTCAATCCGAAATAGCAAACCAGAAAAACAAAAAGAATAACGATATTTCCAATGTTTCTTTCCAAGAGGATTAAAATATAAAAATAATCTATAATCCAATGGATTTTGACACCAATGCTGATGTGGATTTCTAAATCTATGATCAAAAGAAGAAAATATAACATTGAGCACCTGAAATTCAAATCCGATGCAACGGAAATGAAATAGAAATGCACTTATTATTGATTCAACAAACTGAGATACAAAAATAAAAAAGAGAATGAGAGCTACATAGGGAAGTACATTACAGTTTTTCCAGCTTTATCAATTCCGAGAATAAGGACATGAAATTCAGCTTTGCTGAAAAGATAGTTCCAGAGTCCATAAAAAAGTGAGAACATCTCTTTAGTGTTAAAAATGTTTCCTTTCTTTCTTTACAATATGGTCTTCAAGAGCCTACATGCAAAGCTTCCAAGCCCATAGCCAGAATATTGTGATTTCTTATCATCGCCTTGGCCTGGATCCAAGAAGAGAAAGGTCAAGGCCATGACTAGATAAAAAGAAGAAAATGAAAATAGAGACCAAACAAAATATTTAAATCAGAAGATGTTTCTTCATGTAGATATTTCAAAGTACAGAACCAAGCATGTGATTATCAGGTAATGCATATTTCTTCATTCACTAAGAACATGATGAAAAGAAGTCATTAAAAGCCTAGATGAACACTGGAAACAGAGGTAAAGTGACACTGATCAGTGATCACCAATTTATCACTTGCATGATGGCTTTCAATGAACAAATTTAAAAAGGAATAAAATTAAAACAAAGAAATCATCAGGAAGGAGCTAGTGAGAAGTGATGGCCAACAAAACAATTATTCCTATCATGTACTTAACGCAACATAGTGCATTTACGAAAGAGTAATGCAACATAGTGCATTTATGCAAGAGTTTCCATCATTTCACCCATACATCTCAGGAAGAAATCAGACACAGTTCAAAATTTTTAAAAGTATCTGGTGGCAGTTTATAATCATTTGTGCAGAGTGCCAACAAAAGCTAAAAGTCTTATAGTTGTTTACACTACTGAGTGTTACAAAGATCTATTCCTCAATTGCCATCCTTATAGAATTTCAACATCTGTAAATTCAAACGCATAAACTACATGACTAAGGTTCTATTTGCATGCGACATATAACATTCAATCTGAATAAAGTGGAATAACCAAAGTGCAATTGTTTGCGATCAACTTGGCAACACTAACAGCATCTGAGGACTCCAAATTAAGAGTGCATTTGGATACAGTATACAATTCAATTACGAAAATTTTCTAAAACACTCATTCAGAAAGCATTCAGGAGAAAACCATTGTTTGCTTCATATCGGTCGCGACGGGTTACAGCCCTTTATTCATTCAGCAAGCAGGCTGAAATTCCAAGGCTCACAGCTAGGTTTGAAAGATGCATAAGCAGCAATTTGAGCATGTTATTTCTTGCTTTTTTCTATTCGGATCAAAGAGAAAGTTCGCATTTCAGTCACCTGGGGCATCGTAAGTGAATCTAAAACGCTATTAGTCGCCACCAAACATTGGAAATTCAATCAAAGAAACGCAGATCTTGGATTATGCAATGGCCCAATTCTCACCAAAACCATAACGGATAAAAATTCAAGAAAACTAATAAAAAATACACAGTAGTTCTGTAGCTATCAAATTGAGCGATCCTCAATCACAGTCTAAGCGCCAAATGAATTAAGCCGACAGAATCTCGAATCCACCCATCGGAAAAAGGCGAAACAAAGACTGTGACGAAGAATGACGGATCTAGGGTTTATGAGTTCTAGTAGATGGTCGTACCTGATGTTTGGCAACAAGATCTCGTACGTTCAACCTCGGTTTCGAGCTCTGCAAAGATCGGGAGAGCGGAAAAGGAGATTTGTGCCTCTTTGGAAAGAAGATTTCTGAAGAAGACGAGGAATTCGGGGGATTTCAAAGAAGCGAACGATTCTCCTCTGTTGGAGCTTGAAAAGAAACTGAATGAGATGGGAATACAGTGGAATTCGGCGAAGGTAAACGAGAAGAGAAGTTAACTACGCTGGCCGACTCGAATGGATGATACGCAGAAACAAATTGTTGAACTATATTTATTATTCACTTCTTAAAAAGGCAACTAATTAATTTGCATTTCCATCTTCATTAAGAAAATATTTGGATGATTTACATTTTGTTTGTAGTTTTGCTTAAATAACAATGTATAATACTTCCCAATTTGCTTGATTTTTGAGTTGATGCATGGATGACAATGCAATCTCGTGTTTTAGACTAATGTAGTAAAATCAAACCAAGCAAGCCATACTCGTACCTACCACTAACCGGTTTAAATAGTTTACAATATTTATGTTATTCCATCTTTTTTTCTAATGTAATTTGGGGGTTCTAAATTTTTGGGCTAGCAAGAGTTAAAATTCTTAAATTTTTATGAGTGATATAAATGCATTAAGTTTTTATAATTTGTATTTTTTTATATTTTTATTTTATTTAATAATATCAAATGTTTATAATTAAATTTTTTGTAACTATTAATTGCAATAATCTTGTATAAATTTTATTATTTTCATCTAATATTAATGCCCAATAAACTTTTCAATAACGGGTTGCGGATTATCACATTTATGCTTTTTTTAATTTTCTTAAACCGAGTGCCCAATGCAGTGATGCATTTTTTATTTTTTTAGCTTATGTCAAGACTGTCGGGATTTTGCATAAGGCACCCTCTTAATTTTTTGATATTTGCAAAACAAACTAATGAACCATCGATTTTGCAATTTAAACTAGTTAAGTTTCAAAGCTGTGCAATTTAGTGGACTAAATACTGTCACTAATGTGTGTTTAATATTTTAAAAACGACCAAGATACTGCTGAGGGCTTCTGCAAAATGGACTTTCTTAAGTTTGGTGTTTGAAAAACAAGCCCTATTAACTATCAATTTTGCAACTTGGCCTAATTAATTTTCGAGTTGTGCAATTTAACCTAGCATGGAAAATGCTAATTATTACGCTATTAATTTAATCACTAATCTATGCATAAATAGAAATTTTAATGGAATAGATATCTGTCTGCTGTCTTGTGGATTATAAAAATGACTACAAAAAGGTTTAATGGATTCATATATGCTTTTAATTTGTATTAGTATGATACATCTACATTTTCAATCATAGTAATCTTTTATTTGTTAACTAAATCTACTATGATACATATAATGGACAGCTTTGATTTTATTAAATAATTGTGATGGGCTTAAAACACAATGGCATCATTCAGTATCAATGTTCGGGTGCCAAGAGGCGGCATACAATCATTTTTCCTCTTATTTTTTTCCTCTTTTTTTGTTTTTTCGAGCCTGATTGACAGCCGTTTTGGGACACGCGGAGGCAACTGTGCTTGCACAGGAATGTTGCCTAGAAATCTATTTCCCAGAGAATTCAAGTGCGCCCCACCAAAGGGAAAATGCTAGATATATCATCCTAAGAACACCTCAGATTTGGATGGGATTATCTTTGGTTTCCCACTTTTAATTCAGATGGTGCATATAACTGGGTTATTTCTTTAGCTTTAGAAGCTAAATTGAATTTGTAAAGCTTCTAATTTTGAAATCATATTTGTGTCGACTTTGGATTTTGGGTCGATAAGATTTGTATTTCCGTTGATTGTAAATGGATTTTATAGCTTCTACTTGTTTATTCTTTCAAGCTTCCATTCTTCGTTATACTTAATTTTTTTTATCTTTATGATAAATACTAGATTTTACTTTTATTTATACTGATCATTATTTATATTTGGATATATTCCTTTTTCTATCTCTTTTAATATTCATCGCTATTTGAAAATGCTTAAATTAATTTTCTTTTCGCATTTCATATTTCACTTTTTGAAGCTCATGGGCTGCAATAATTTCATTTTCATCAAATTCATGAATTTGGAAATCAACAATAAAATTGTTTTTATGAGCTCTGTATTTTAAAATTATCTCCCCAAGTTTATCTCAAAGTTAAAATAGATTGTCTATGTCCCTAATATGCATTCGTAGATCTTGATAAACTATTCTTTTAGGATGGTGAGAGTTTTTTCCAAATTGACCATTCACTTCTTAGGCTTCGTTTAGCCGCACGGTGAGATTTAATACTTTTGTAAAAGTGCTGTTATAGAATGTTGTTACAGAAATGCATTTAGGAAAAGCAGTAATTTATAGCTTTCGCCGAAATGTGAAAAATGGGCTTTTATGGTGAAAAAAATATGGTAAAAGAACGCGTGGCCAAACTAACTTCCTACAAAGGTGTGTTTATCCTTCCAAAAGCACTTTAACCCCATGCAACGCACCACCAAATAAAGCCTTAGCTCTTCAAGATCCAGCCTATCAATGAATATTATGCTTAGAAATATATGCTTTCTTTAATCCTTCGAGTGTTGTAATTGAAGATGTTAACGTTTCTATTGCTACAAAGACAAATATCTTTAAGGTGGATGGAGTTTTTTCAAATTTCTCATTTTGAGAGAGAAAGCAGAGTACCATAAGTTAAGGTGGTTCCATCTGACTGACCATTAGGTGAGAAGCCCATCTCACGGACATCTCACCACAGGCCTCGTTTTGCATTCCGCTGGGGGCAGTTCGAGGAATGGAGAGTGCAGATTGGTTCATTGCAAAAAGATCGAGATCCATTTGAATGTTAGATTGTTAGAAATTGGATTCCCGAGAAATGTCGTTTTTACAGATCCTTGTTAATTTACAAACCACTCAAAAGGTTAGTCTCCCCTTTACAGAAAATGCCACTGCTCACCCCATTCTCGAAAATACCCAGAACCATAGGCTTCAGGCTTATTTCTATAAGAAAAAAGACAGTATTAGCTGCCTCAAACTTCTTTAGGCATCGCGAAATTTAACCAAATTTCAAGAATGTGCCATGAAAATTTCAAATGTGGTGCAACCCAAAAACGCCAATTCGTGAGAAGACCAATAATTAGAAATGAGTTAACCCAACCGGCTTATGGTCTATTTGGCTTGGCGGTAAAACGTAAGCTATTTATTAAGCTTATTTAATAAAAAAAACCCATTTCTATTCTTAAAAAAGAGCTCCAAATCGGATTTTGGATGTAAACACCAAAAACCAACTTTTACGATTTAAAAAAGTACAATATATTCCAACCAAACACATTAGTTTTTAAGCCTAAGCGCTTTTGCTTAGTGAACACACTTTTAGCCGCTTGAAACGTGCAACCAAATAGGCACTTACTCATCATTCTCAAACAGGGCAAGAAAAAAAGCAAAGTTGTGTTCATCTAATTTCATTTTCAAATACATGATGTGACCGATGTTTAGAAAATCAAATCAAAGGTTGAACTGTTTGAGTGCTCAATTCTAATTCAATCAATGGAGTGAACCGGTTTGAATAAGTGATGTTGACATAATATAATTATGATACAATAATTATTTTACTTATTTATTTATTTTTAAATAAAAATATATTTAATTTTTTTAAAAATATATATTACTAAAATGCATAATAAACAACCTAAGATAAATAAAAACTCATTACATATATATCAAATTAATCAAAATAATATGATTAAAATGATGTCGTAATAAGAAATTACTAATTATCAATGGATTTAAAACCTTGGCTTGATT
Source organism: Pouteria campechiana (assembly GCA_036873735.1). NCBI lineage: Eukaryota > Viridiplantae > Streptophyta > Magnoliopsida > Ericales > Sapotaceae > Pouteria > Pouteria campechiana. The sequence continues at coordinate 49,984 of JAYJMB010066256.1, forward strand.
CAACTATTCAAAATCCAATCTTTCCTCATCCTTTATACTCATTGAAATTATGAAATTCCAAATTTTTTATTTTTTTTAATATTTAAAAAAAAAAATGAAACCAGAGGTTCCTAATTTACTAGTTGAACTGGCCGGTTCCAACAGTTCACACGGTTTGCTAAGGGAATTGGCGACTAGCCTCACCCAAACCATTGCCCTAACTAGTTCCCGGTTCAACCGGCGGGTCCAGTCCGGTTTTTGAAACAGCGACAATACATGCCTGGTCGAGCGAATTCATTTAGAGGCCCCCGTGATTCACATGATTTAGGTAACTGAATCGTGAGCCCTTATTACAATTAGAACAACAAATGACACTGTACATATTACTCATCAAGCATGGCAAACTGCAGAGGCTGCTCTTGCAGCACACAATCAATAATTAGTGAACATATCTATTGAAATAATGCTTACTGAGAGGGAAATTGGTGCACCTGTAATGGAAAAACCTTCCCTATCAATAATTAGGTAACATAGCAGTCATTGCAAGGATTTGCAGTCTAAAAATCGTTCTTCAAAATCAATAATCCGCAGATATACTTCTGCCAAAACCTGAAAAAGGTTTAGCTGAATTACAGCATGCTTTCCTTCCCAAGTCAGAGAAAAGTCCAACATGATAAATATGATAGATAAAAAAGATCTTATACTGCAGGATTGGCATTATGCCACCCCTTTGTGCATGGAGCTATGCTCATGAACTCCTCAAACTCCTTGACATGGATGTCGCAGCATTTCCACTGGAAAAAAAAATCAAATATTCATGTTTGTAAATGAAAATTTCAGAAGAAAGTCACTGAAAGATCAATGGGAATCACAAAGATAATCATTCATACTCACCCCTCGCGTTCTGTCGTGGAAAATGGCAGGCCCTGGGTGGTACTCACATGCACTGTCATGGTTTTCCTTCTCTGTGAAGGTCTTACCACATCCTTTATTTCTACATATCTGGGGCTCATTTAGATTAATTTTCTTAACTGGAGCAACAGGGATTCTTTCCACAGAGGCATTGTTCTCTAGGGGTGTCTCAATAGGCATTGAAGATTTAGAATTTATGCCTATCACCTGTGAACCTGAAATTTTTTGCACCACCAATTGTCAAGTTTTGCTGACCTCATTCAAATCTAAATACAAGCACACATTTTTCCATAATCCCTACATGGAGTGTCTAAACTATTGGTCCATATGCCTTGGTATATTAATCCAAATAACAAATCATTGCCCATTGTGGATGCAAATGTTTCCCAGATTAAATCCTAGCAGCTACCACTTGCATCCGTGGAAAAAAGTTAAAAAGAAACATCCAGCCTAAAATGGCTCTAATGTGCAATTAAACTGGTAAAGCTGGACCCAGCCCGGTAGAATAAAAGAATCGTTTTCTTGGGTATGCCCAGCTGATTCAATGAACAGTCTTTTTTTAAAAAAATTTACAATTTACATCAAATGTCAAATTGAAGGCCATAGATGCAAGGATCTGGATCTCATCCAATGTAAGCACACTCTCCCACCCTAATGAGAGTGCACCAAAATGAACCATGAACACCCATTTGTCAATCCTCTACGTCATCTGACTATTCCAAATATGCATAACGTTAGAAACATGCCACATTAAGTTTGGAAGATGAGATGACGATACCATGATCAGAACAAAAGAAGCCATTCCGACACCTTGAGCAATCTTGCTTTGATGTGTTGACCTCACCATCTGCAGCCACTGCTGTTGGAACTGGCTTTTTGTGGCTGGAAACTATCTGAGTGACTGGTTTCTCAGTTGTATGCTTACCTGTCTTACATCTTCATTTACAAAAGAAATACTTTAGAACATGATTTTGAGGAACAACTGATATGTTCAATATATTAGCACATATCAGCAACTATAGCAATTATCAGTAAGAGGAAACAGTAATTCTCCCACCTTTTAGTAAACGCTAATTTAACTTCAGGGGCCAATTGGAGATGGAGACCTACCAAGAGGTTGGCATCAACCATGGATTTTCTCATAGAATTTTTGAACTAAAAGCTGAAATTGGTGCCTCAGACACTTAACTTCTTCGGGGGGTGGGGGGGGGGGGGGGGTCATATTACTGAAAAGGTTACGAAAAAAATTCTCTAAACGAAGTTTAGATTTTTGTTTTGGTTTTGCGAGAGCACACTGCAATAAGGTGACACTTCATACTCACATCTAGGTAAGGGTAATAACCAATGTTATCAAAACCGGACCAGATCGGTCAGTTCAAACCAGTTCAACCGTGAACTGGTCAGTTGACTGGTCCAGTCTAGTCTAGTTTGGTCCAATAGTAAATTTTTTGTTATTTTAATATTATTAATAGAATAAAAGGGTGAACTAAAATAGTATATTATTATACAAAAGATATATATATATATATATTTAGATTAATATCTATAGTTTAGATTTTTCAAAATCATGTTGTATTATTTTTTTAACCTTTTTTGAAAAAAAAGAAAACCAGTTAAATGGGTTGAACTGGCGGGTCAAACTGGACGCTTGACCAGTTCAACTACCAGTCCAGTTCTGATAACACTAGTAATAACATTAATATGATTTGCTTTTTGAATTTTAATTTTCAGAGAATTAACAAAGATAGATAAGAGCCAATCTGAAAATTTTCCATTAGATATAATTCCAGTATGTGTTGAAAATCCATTGAATTCAAGGCTAATGATATCAGAGAAATGCCATGGTAATTAGGCAGCTATCATCTAGCCATGAGATCAATGGGATATTGAAAAGTACTAAGATATAAAGGATATGATTGGCTGAACTTTCCAAATGAGTAGCTGAAAGCTTCTACATCCATCGTTCCAACTCAACGACTCATAATGGAGCTTTTAATCAGAGAAATTTTGGCATATGAGTAGGTTTGGATGGCATAACGGATTAAAAGGAAGGCCCACGACAACCTATTTTTGGGTGTGGACCCTGTTTTCAATCTTGATTAGGATGGATTTGGTTGAGGTTCCAAATGTCTAAAGTTACATAGAACTCACATTTTATAACTGGTGATAAACCATTCATGGTAAATGGCAATTAAATTTGCATCTCTACAAAATAGATGAGGTGGATTTCACTGACACAATGTGTGGGCTGCTACGAAAAGAAGCTCCTTCCTACAAGTTAATGTCAATTTGAATTTTCTGTTATAATTTTATTTATACAACTATATTCAAAACGAAAAGTTCCATAAAAGCTACTTTCCAAAACGCTAAATTTCCTAACATTTCAGAGCCGGAGACTTCAGCTTGCATAAACAAGCTTTTATTAAAAATTTTAAATAAAACTGCTCACATATCTCTTTATGATGACAATTTTATCCTCCAATAAAATTCATTTTTTCTACTACTCTGATATAACATTGGTACCTTAATAGACAAAATGCGTCATGTCCTACATGACATTTGCTGTATCATCATCATTGTTTCCCCTCTCCTCAATTGTAGTGAGATCTATATTATGCTCATCAAACTTGACACCAATTCTTTAGTCGACATATCAAAAATGTTCTTTTGCTAGGCTGCCTAAGTGGATTTTAACATAGTTAACAGTTGAGAGCCCTTGATTTGATGATGGTCCACTCTGATTGGAATAAAATGGCCAACAAGCAGGGCAAAATTTAATTGTTGGAGTAAATGTTTTGCACCTTATTTTAAACACATTCCAAATTAATTGGGGATATCTATATGTCCATATCCACATTAATCTATTTGCTTGGAGGGAAATGTTCAACATTCAAGAAGCAAGAAAAATAAAATAAAGGCCCATGACAACTTACATTTTGGGCCTGGGCCCCTTTTTCAAATCTTAATTAGCGTCGATTTGTTTAAGGTGGTTCCACATGTCTAAAGTTACACAGAACTCAAGTGGTGATCAACCATTAATCATAAGTGACAATTAAATTGGCATCTCTACAGGATAGATGACACCATCAGTGGTGGAATTGCAATTTTCCACGAATTTCCCATTTATGTTCCAATGATGAAACTTCAGTAATTTCGTTTTTTAGGCTTGACAAATCAACTTCTATCTTAGTTCATATTTCTAGCTTTCTCTCCCTGTGAATCAAACTATTTCTTACCATCATGGTTCAGTACTTCATATTAATGTCGAATTCTAGAGGTAGAAATATAAACAGGCAAATCCTCCTGGCACCATCAAATCCAATGAGATTGTTGATGATATAGATAGCTAATTAGCATCTGCACAAGATGAACAGAGCGGATTTTACCATACAATGTTTAAGCTGCAGTTAAGTTTAATGCAATTAATAGATCAAAAAGTTAAATTAACTAAAAGTATAGAAGGGAATTTTGGGTAATGAAATGCTCTGAAACTTTTTGGCTATCCCTACTCTTGATAGTACTAGCATCCCAGTTTTAGTTACTGGGAAACACAAAATTGAGGACAACCGAATGATCACAAAGTACCAGTCCACTAAATGGTAAATGAATGGTGAAGAGATTGAGCAAATAAACAAAATGCTTCCCATGATCGTTTTGAACCTTCTATTTAACTAACTCAATACTTTGCTTTGTTCATGATTCCAATTTCTAACATAATATGTTGGTCCAACAACTTTCACCCTTTATCTACAGTTCTTGAAAAAGGTACCATTGAAAAACAATTGGCTTTCCTTGTGAGGTTGGAAAATGTGACACCTAAACTAGGGCTTCGTCCAATGGGTATGGTTGAATGAACAGTCTTCATCCATGACTTATTGGCCCATATTTCACTAAAAAGAATTCAGACCATTTGCTACCATGCAATAAAAAAGGTGGCACCAGGTAATTAACAGTGGACAACTCATATGTTGGCAGCTGGTCCCACAAGCTCATTTTATGGAATATCCAGGTGGAAGTGCATAATTGGCTACAGTGTCAATTAACAAGAGTTCAGCAATTTGGAGGTGAAAATTAAGCAGTCAATGGAGCAAGCAATGCTATCCAATTGTGAATTCGTTTCTTTTATTTTTCATGAGTTCTGATGAATTATAGGAATATGGAAAAGAAGAATAAGATAAATTTCTCTTTCACCTAGTAATTTTCACAGGAATAAGGGAACAGATTGATTTTATCCTGCTTGCTCATTGAACTAAAGGAATAATGTCTCGACAGTTAACACATTTAAAAAAAGATGGATAATCAAGATGGTTTTGTTTTTATTTTAAATTCTACTAAAATAATGTCAGCATTGAAACGGAGTGCTTTAACAAAGGAATAAGGTGGTTGTAGATATTTTAACACAAAAATAAGATAGTCATAGAGATTCTTTAGTAGGTCAATTTTTGTTTCACGGAAAGTGGATGAGGTGCGATTTATTATTTAAAATGTAAGCATCTGATAGGATGTCTATGAGACAATGATCTGAAGACAGCAATGCAAAACTCTTCACAGCATAATATAACTTAGTGCCCCTAGATGCTAAGGCAATAGATCTAAGGACAAATGAAAGGGTTGGGGATGCTTTAGAGATAAAATGGGAGTTTGTTATACTGTCATTGGTCTTGAGAGCACGCAAAGTACCAAGCAAAAGTGAAAGAAATCAATTTCCCTATATAAATCCTCTCTCTTATAGTTTAGCCATAAAAAATTCTTTTACAGGAATGATGAGAACATATGCATGAATGACATTGCTAAGAAGTAAAAACAAAGCTATAAGAATTGTCAGAACATTACACATTAACAAAAGGTGTCCTTCATGGGAAGACATCACACCTTCCCATGGTAAAATGAAGGAGAGAACATACCCTGGAATCTCCAAAAATAAGCTAAAATCATGACTCCTTTGTTTGCAACAACTCCATTCTTTCATACCATCATGAAATATAGGCTGGGGGGAACAATTAAGGTCACATAAAAACTTAGATTAGAGGACTAGAAGAAACGATCACATAGACATAAATCAACAAAAAGGAAGTAAGAATCTACTTACACCCTGAAAATATGGAGTGCCATGCCAGGAGAACCATGCCAAACATGAATGAGAAATAAAAATCAGCATTAGTAAATATAGCATAAAAGAAATTGTTAAATACAAGTTGGAAAAATAATCCAGAAATCTCTAGTGCAGGTGAAAAAAGTGGCATGTAACAAAAGACAAGTTTTTCTGTTTCCTTAATGAGTGAAATGTACACACTGCTCAGTACCTTGATGATAGAATCTTTAATTGCTACCCAACCATGTCTGAGTCATCTACCTAATGTGAAAATTGATACTGAATGATCTCAAATAGAATTCACAGGCTACCGTGCAGCAATAAGGCTAAGATCTCAATATATGCCTAGTAGAGAAAAGTTAAATACAGGTCGAGGAATCACTGCTATTGCTGAGGTCAGATACAGAACCCAGGGGAATTAGTTTTTCAATTTGATTATTGTAATTTTCAAACTTTATTACTTCTCAACCATCCAAACAATATTGTTGTCCATCAAAATGCCTTACATAACAAAGCCCTCATGACTAAAAATAAAAACTACCAAAATATCTCTAAATTTCATTACTCTCTACTATCTTATTTAAATAAGTCATTGATTTCTCAAACTTTTTGTATTTGCATAATATTAGGCCCATTTGTAACTAAATCCAATTAGCTGTCAAATACTGCTTTTGATATCTTTTAGGATTTCACAATTGACCCATGAAAAGTAACAAAAATACATAAGAAAATTATTCAATACATCTAACATAATCCTAAAAATTCAGATTCTATAGACTCTAGGACTACTCAGGTTGCTCCGAAAAGAACCCAAATTACAAGCTGATTGGTGTTCTCAATGAATGATTAATTTAGATCATTAATTTTGGCCTAGATCACCAATCTGGATAATTTAAAAGATTGGATCAATGAAATCCTTTATCAACCATCTTGCGTGGCCTTTTGTCTCCAGAAATTACTGAAACATTATTGCCTACCAAACATCAGATTTCTGTGTGACGTCAATAAGTTAAATATCAAATAATTAATTTTTTTCTTCTTTTTTTCCCCTCCACTTGGAAGAATATAATGATGATGGATGATTCAACACTCCAGTCAAAATCTCTTCTTAGTGCGGCTCTCGAAACTCCAAATATAATTCCCAGGTGATAGATGTTGAGAAAGCAAATACATTGCCTTCAAAAACAGTAACTGAAAGATAATTGCATCTGACTAATAAAATTGCAAGTTCAGCCCCATACCAAAAAATCTACTCTTCAGAAAATTCCAATCTTTTCAACTGCGGAAGGGAAAGAGAAGAAAAGAAAAAACCCAACATTAGCAGATTGGATCTTCTAATCGGAAGCGACATACGAACTATAATTACCGCATCCTCAGTCAAGTTCTCTTTCATGGATTAACCGAAACGATCAACAATGAAGAAACTCGATACACGAACTACTGGTTGAGCTTATTGATTTTCAGTCGACTTCAAATCTAATAAAACCACCCCAACTCAAAAAGGCGTCTTTTTTTTTTCTTTTCGTCGTTCGCACACTGCACTAATTCAATGCAACAGCATCCACCAGACAAAACGATAAAAGAAAAGAAGCGATAAACGACAGCCAGAAATTGTGCAGAGAGAGAGAGAGGGGGAGAGAATCCTACGCAGTCATGGAATCTGCAGGAGCCTTCGGGATTGCAGTCGTCGGAGAACATGGCATCACAGCCGATACGCTGGCATCGGACCAAAACCTTTTCCATGGCTTTGGATTATCGGAATTCCAACAAAATCCACAGCCCTTGAATCTCTTCGTAGATTGCGAGCGAGAAACAGCTTTCGCTTTCGCTTTCTCTTTTATTTTATTATTTTGTTTTTTCTCTCCTCCTCCGCGACAGAGGAGCGCTTCAGTCCAGTTAATTCTCCCGTTTGGTGGAAAAGAAATTGAAAGTTAAATTCCTATTCAGATTTTCGTATAATTATCATGTTTAGAAAACCGAGATTGAACCATTTAAGTTTCAGTTTGGCTGACCGAATCGGGTTAAGCCGATGCCATCACTATGATATATATAGTTATAATAAATAATTATAATTATATTTAATTGTCAATATTTTTACCAATTAATAAGTCTAATTTTTAAATAAATATATTTAAATTAATATAAATATTTTATTATTTTTTATTTTTTATATTAAAAAAACCAGTGACTATCCTCAATTTCCCCGTTTAACCAGTCCTCAGTCCAGTTTTCTAAATATTAATTTTTTGCATTTATACCTTCGCCTTTTCATCATAATTGCACTAATATCAACGGCTTATAATTTTTGCACCCATTTCAATGCCTTAACAAAGATCATCTTTCTCCATCTAAGTAGCATTGAGCAGCTGTCGAAAGCTTTTCCTGTAATTTTTAAATTTTAAATTGTTGTTCTCATGGATATAAGAGGGCCAGCAGAAACGGTGGCATGGGCCGAGACTCTGGAGAGGCGAAACCAATGTGATAAGGTGAGTAAACTGTAAAACTCAATTTTTGGATTTTTAATAACAGAATATGTATCTTTTCCTACTGCTTCTGAGTGATTTTCAGTTATTATGCCTTGCGCTATTGTTTGTTTTTTACACGAGATTTAGAAGTAAAATAAGTTTCTGAAGGTTTGGAGCATACCTACCTATGGTTCCGAATTAGAAGTAAATGAACAATTAGTTTTTTCATTTTAAGGAAGAATGAACCTTTTGTTATGCCATTCGAAAGGAAAATTTATATACTACATTAATAAGTTTTTTCCTATTTTGAATGAATATCTAATCGCACTAATTCTCCTCATTGTAAATGTAACAATGTCTATCAATTCTAACCCTTGCAATTACACATGCATTCCATGCCCATGTCAGCAAGGCTGATATGATTTACTCATATCTTGGACTGTCAAGAATCTTGAGAGATGGTTCTACCACCGCCCAAAAAGAGTGAGATTTTATATTAGCTTTTATTTGATTTGTATTGGGCATGAATAAGTAATTATTTTAGTATTAAGTGCTCCCTTTGCAAGGCTATAGGGATTGTAATTTTTTTCCTGGTTAAAAGACACCATCGAAGGTTATAGCAATTATTCCCGCTGCAATTGCAAAACCATCAAAACAGGTGGAGCTTGACAACCTAAAAAGAAAAATAGTAGTGAAGAAAAAGAAACTGACTCTCAATTATAGTTTTGAATATAGGAAAATAAAAAGTGGATATGCTAAGTAAACGTTGGTTTTAATAGATGTTTAGTAAACTTAATATATGCTTTAGAGTGTTGATATTCTACTGGGGCAAGTTGATGAGGCTATAGTAGTCTTTTGTGATAACATTACTGCAATTGCGGATTCGAAAGATCTCATTTATCATGGGAGAATGAAACATATTAACACTTAATTTTATTTTATTTGAGATAATATTGTTGGAATTATTGTATGATTTTGATGACAACAAAACTTGTCTTAAGACTTGATCTATACTAATGATGATTTTAGTCTAGGAAGCTAAAATGAAGATAAATATGCTTGGCATAAATAATTATTATTACAATATTTTGAATGCAAACATATTACATAAATTGTTTTAGAGAAAGAAAAATTCATTGTGATCCATAATGCATTAACCTTGTTTATTATATGTCAGATTATAGATATATCATATGCTTTATGAAGTTCTCACTTTAAGCTTTTAATGAAAATACAATTTGTGATTTGTCCATGTTCTACAACTTTTGAAAATCATGTGGAGATAAACATATTTTGATAAGTGTGCATCATAGAAGATATTCTTTTCTTTGCATGAAAAATAAATTGTGCTTAAATGAGCATATAGATACAAAATCATGATTATATATCCATGCTTTACAACTTATGTAAATTATATATGGATAATTATATTATGATTTACAATGTAAAATATGATGAAAAATGTCAATCTAATAATGTAGCAAAAGTGCAAAACTTTCTAAGTGTAGGTTTGCTACTATAATAATTTGCTAAAGTTTTGCTACTATATAGATACAAAATCATGATTATATATCCATGCTTTACAACTTATGCAAATTATATGTGGATAATTATATTATGATTTACAATGTAAAATATGATGAAAAATGTCAATCTAACAATATAGCAAAAGTGCTAAACTTTCTAAGTGCAGGTTCGCTACTATAATAATTTGCTAAAGTTCTGCTACAGTGACAGATGAAGTCGAAACATTAGACGAAGTAAAAGATCAGACGAAGCAGCATGTAATTTGCTACAGTAATTTTCTATAGTAACTTGTTACAGTAACCAATAGACAAAGCAGGAGCATTAGACAAAGTAGCAGGCAAATTGCTACAACAATTTGCTATAGTAACCTGCTATAATAATCGACAGATGAAGTGGAAACAACAGACAAAGTACCACAATGATTTACTATAGTAATCTACTATAGTAACTCTATTGTAATGCAATAGATAAAGTTTTATCTGTAGACAAAGTAACAGATAAAGCGGCATAATGCTACAGTGATCTGTTATAGTAATGCTGCTACAGTAACTCTACTATAGTAACCAACAGACAAATATTCATCTACTACTTACTCTAGATGAAGTGGAGCTACAGTGATTTGCTATAGTAACTGTGTTATAGTCATGATGCTACATTAAAAATCATTGTTTTCAAATGTGTCAGAAATTTAGTGCTCTGCAAAAAGCTTTTCACCTTAGTGCAATCATCTCCTTTTCTGTCAAGAACGAGGTTACAGATTTTCCAACAGATTAAGAGTCAATCAAAAGATAATGCATTCCAATGGGAGAAAACCTCAAACGTTCTTCTGCATTAATGCTGCTCATCTACCTTTGTTCTATGTGTTCAATAGAACCCATCTTCTCCAACAATCAGATTTTTAAGAAGAGCTATTTAAGGAAATATGTTGGGACGTTTCAAGGGGGAAAGGAGTTGAAGAAGAAAAAGGGATTGAGCCTAACACCTTATACAAATCTTTCCATCCCTATGCCAAGAGCTTTAACCTTCAAATATCATTCAAGAAGCTTCACTTTATTTATCCATTCAAGTCCTACTTCTTCCGTATATCTAAGGGAGATCTTGTGTGCTATAAAGAGTTACTCAAAGATCAAGCCCTCCCAAAGACCATTAAGGAGCTTGAGGGTTCTAACTGACAAAGGCGAATCTATCAACAAAAAATCCATTTAAGTCCTCCAAGTTTTTTCACTCCAAGAGCTGCTAAGATCATAGAGGTTCAACGCATATCAACATTATATCAAGGGAGTTCAAAATCACTGTAATGTACTTAATGTGTTATCATTTCATTAGTACTTTAACAGTGTGTACTCGTCAGCCTAGACAGAGGCATATTCATGTACACAAAATACCTATAAAGGTAGAGTTTTTAGTTAGCTTATGAAACCAGAGTTATGTCCTCTAAAGCTGAAATCTAGAAGAGTGTCGGGGACACTAGTTTATGTCCCTTGGAGCTGGAATCCAAAAGAGTGTCGGGGACACTAGTTTATGCCCCCTAAAGCTAGAATCCAGAAGAGTGTCAGGGACACTTGTTAACGCCCTCTAGAGCTAGAATCTAGAAAAGTATCTAGGACGCTATTGTATTTTTATTGTATGAGGTTTAGTGGAACCCAAGGCACAATGAGTATATGCTCTTGGATGAGCGGATATAGGGACAGGGTTCCCAAGCTACTGTAAAAATCTTATTATTTGTATGTGCTTATTTATTTGTTTACTTGCTTTATCCTTAGTGCACTTTACAGTTTTATCATTTACTTTAAATCATATCACACATAAGCACGAAAAAAGGAAAATGGTCTAACAGGGGCTAAGTAATAAATTTTTACATACCTAGTTTATCCCCCCCCCCCCCGGGTTAAGCCATACTTCAAGAACTAACAAAAGGAAAATAATCTTAAAATATGTTTATACTAAGGACATGGTTATTGACCCTTTGACCAAGCCTGGTGTTAGAGAATTATTTTTGAAATATGTTAAAAGTTTCAATTTGCTGAGAATTTGATATATTATGGTTTTTTTCATTAATGAAATAAGTTTTTATTTATGAGTTTATGAACCATATATATAAATCTAAGAAATTGATATCACAAAGCTTTAGACCAGCCTTCTCACATTGGCGATCGCCCTGATACTTAGATGGTGAGCAGGATGATAAATAAAAGAACATGGGTACCATGTGTATATGATTTCCTTAGTGTTAAAGAGTGAGCAAAGGTTAAACAATTCTAAATGTCGCCTTTGTAAGACTAAGATGAGATTAGTTATCCAAGACTAAGATGAGATTAGTTATCTAATCGGACATGGATACATCGTCATATAGAGATTTATGTGTTAGAAGATCAAATCAGATGCTTTAGGAGAGGTTGGATGGATATTTGTATGGTGTTAGAGCATAACAAGTGGGATCTCCGCTATAGCATACATATCATATTGTATGTGCCGTAAGTCAATCATATTAGAGAATTACTGAATGGATCCCTGCTTCCTCACTAAGTGAGCCTTATGAACTTTTAATCCAAATAATACCCTTTATGACTGGGAACTATATTATGAAGTTGAAACTTGATATTACTACTTTAGCATGTTATCTAAGAATCATGTATTATTTAGTTAAGCATGTCTAGAAAAGTAATCGGGTTCAAATGGATTGGCAAGAGTGTCTAAAGAAAATTCATTTCGTATCACACTAAGAATTTATGTCTCATTGCCCAAGAGATTATATAAGATAAGGTTTCAATATAATCATAAATACAAATGTGTTTAGGTAATAGCATGCTTTGTAATAATTAAAAGAGGGATTAGACATGTTGTAAAATGTGTGATTAAAATGGTTTGGGGTATGAATGAGATAAAAGTTGTAGCATTATGGTAATTAGATGGAGATTTAATATAAAATTCTTCATTGATCCTTTTTCTTATTAGGTCACATGTTTCATTTACTTATATGAAGTGAAAAATCATACAATATTGGAGAGATTAATTGTATAACATGTACAAGTATAAGATGTTGTTTATGGATGGTGTGTCCAAATTTTAATACAAATCCAAGTGGGTCTTGGATTGCGTAGTTGAACAAGTGAATGGAATCCTAAGGAATCCATTAGTTCTAGTTCCTAGGTATTTGGAATGTGTAAATGGTGGGAGACTCTGATAGCTGACCCACAAGGCAAGATAAAGGCTTGTAAGGCAGATCGATTAGATCCTAAAATCTTATATTTTTGCATAAAAAGGTATGTAGCTTATCTTCAATTATCTATATGATAATTCCCAACAATTAACATTGTTGCTTGTAAGGGTTAAGGTAATTGCATTGACTACTGTAGAATTCCAATTTAATTGATCCCATTTAGAATATAATAACTATAATTTAGAACTATATTTGACTGTGCTGTTTATGTTGAAGAGATAATTTTGGGTAGCCTATTACCCAAATTATTCCTCGATTTAATTTCTTTATTTAGGGAGATTTTCTCTTCAATTAGAACTAAAAAAACTTTTAACAATTGGTAAATGGTTTGTCATACGATATATATATATATATATATGTATGTATATGAAAAATGATCCAGTGTAGCCGCCTACACTGAAATATTCAGAGTAGGCGGCCTTTTCACTTTGTGATGCGGCAGGTGTCATCCATGCCCTTCGTGGGCGCTGCGAGTGAGGGAGGGAGTGAGAGCTCATTGTTTGACTCCGTCTCCTAGAAACACAAAACAAGCGGTACAGAGGGGGCTGCGACATGACTGCCGACTATCTCCCTCACTCACACCTCCAAAAGAAGTCTTCCCATTCTAAAATTTTATATTAAAAGATGTGTATTTAATTAATAAATTTTATAATAAAAAATTTTATTTTTATTGAACAAACTTCATTATTTTTCGAGGCATAAAATAATTGAACATCGGTAATCAAATTAATAAACTTTATACTAAATTTTTTTATTCTAAATTTTATTAATTTATTTTTAGTGTAAATTTCACTAATTTCATTAAAAGTTTTTTTAATATATGTTTCATTAATTAAAACTTTATATTAAATTTTAACTTTAGATCTAGATTAAAAATTTAAAATCCAACATTGGAATATCTAACCGCTCATTATTTTAATCCATATCCTAAATTATGCCCCATGTCCAAAAACCAAGATTTCATGTCCGAAGTCTATGTCCATGTTCGAAACGCACTAAAACATTCCATAATCCATGTCCCAAACTATGCTCTATATTTGAAAACCCAGATTCCATGTCCGACTGTGAAATCTATGTACCAAATGCAGTAAAACCATCATAATTAGGGAAAACGGGGTACAGAGGGTGCGTGACAGGGATTGCTTCAAGTCTCTGTCGCTTATAGTGTCATGTCATCTGCCTACCCTCTCCTGCCTTGTCTCCTTTGCTACCGCTCTTCCCGAACTGGGAATGAATCTCTCTCCTTTGATCTACACCAGCTCCCGCATCTCCCATATCATTTTTTCAAGTCTGCTTAAGCAGGTCTACCACCCCCAAATTTCCTAACTTAGAGCAAACTTTGAAAATTGACCGATTCCTCCAAGTCCCATCCACAATCACAAAGGAGCTGTCAAACCTGCTACTCTAGCAAAGGAGAAGTTTTTGAAGTCATATTCGTTCCACTCGTTCATTTTTGTCATTGTCGTTATTTTTTTTCTAAAAGTTGCATTAGATTCACTACAATCCCATGTGCTTTTTGTTATTACTTAAAGTGAGATAGCTATTTAAGCTTCTCTTAATTGAAAATATTTGAACCGTACAGCAAATGTTTGATTAAATATCTAATGTATTTTATTTATTTAAATTAATCAATTCTTCTTTTATTTAATTTCTATTCATTAATTTTATTATTGTAGTCTTCAATAGCAGATGGATTTGTGATTAGTAAAATAAATCAAACTTTACAAACTAAATGGCTATTCATCTGAATTTTTATATTATGTATTATTTTTGTAGTGATTAGACATTTACTCAAGGGCAGTGTTATTATCTATTTTGACATAGGTTATTTTAGGTCTATGGATTTACATGTAGATGTTGTGAACGTAAATGAGAGGGATAGGGCAGGTTCTCTTGATCTAAATGGATGGGGTATCAAAATAGGTAGTATAGAATTTGATAATATGGATGCGCGGGGTAGTGATGTACAGAATTCATTGATAGGAATACACAAAATTTGCCTAGAGTTCTTATTGATCTAACCCTAAAGATTGATCAGCAATTTGACATGAGGAAGATGCTTACCAGTTCTATAATGGTTATGCAAAACTATGCGGGCTTAGTATTAGAAAGAGTTATGCAAGAAAGTTGGCCAATGGAGATATATGTGGTCGGGTTTTTAAATGCTCTAAAGAGGGATTAAGGAAGGCCAAATCTACAAAATTAGATTACCCAATGGCTGACTCAAATCATCCACATGAAGCTTCAAATGTGGCACCCATAGAAAAGAATAAGTGAAAGTATAAAGAGAGATGTCTCACCAGATGTAATTGCATAACATTGCTTGGGATTTCTAAATGTGGGGATTGTGATAAGTAAGTTGTTACAAGATTTGTACCTAAACATAGCCATGGTCTAGAATCACCTAATAAATTTTATTGTTTACAATCACATAGAAATGTGCCGAATTGTTAAGTAGATATTGCGGAAGGATTGAATCAAGTTGGGGTTGATATAGCGAAGGTGTCAGACTTTATGACTTGTGAGGCAGGTGGGTTAGAGAATTTGGGATTTTCATAGTGAGACCTTAGAAATGCCTACAGAAGGCAATGTCAATCCAAGTTTAGCGTGGGGGGGGGGGGTTGCAGATGCCTTGTTACAATACTTTCAGAGTTAATTAATAGTCGATCCTCAATTTAGTTTCGACCTACGAGTGGATGGGGAAGCACATTTGACATCATTTTTTTGGGTTGATGGTGCAACCAAAATTGATTAGGGGGCATTTGGTGATATTGTGTGTTTTGACACTACATATAAGACAAATAAATATGATATGCCATTTGGACCATTTGTTGGTATTAACCATCATAAACAATCAATATTACTTGGGGTGGGACTACTTTTTGGCAAGACCATAACTAATTTTAAATGGTTATTCAAAACATGACTTGATATGATAGGAGGTGTAGATCCTAAAGTAATAGTGATTGACCAAGATGCTGCTATCTTAGCTATTGTAAGAGATGTATTCTCTCAAACCCACCATTTTTTTTGCATATGACACCTGCATAAAAAATTTAATAAAAAGATGGGCGTTGTGATCCATTACCATCCAACTTTTTAGAAGTCTTGGTCCAATTGCATATACAAAAGTGAGACATCAGATGAATTTGAAAAGGCATGGGTTGTTATGATTGGTACTTATGGCTTGCGTGATCACTTGTGGCTACAACAACTGTATAGTATCAGAAATGCATAGGTGTCTGCTTATGTTAGATGCCATTTTTTAGCTAGCATGGCAACTTTAGGAAGATCTAAGAGCATGAATTCATTATTTGATAAATATGTGCATCGCAACATAAAATTATTGGAATTTGCTTGTGCATATGAACAGGCTGCTAAAGGGAGGCGTTGGGCAGAAATAGATGTTGATTGTAAAATAACATATGACATGCCTGTTATGAAAACACAACACACTATTGAGTGTGATATGACAAAAGTGTATACAAAGGAGATTTTTTTGGAATTCTAGAAAGAGGTTGAGCAACGCCAATATTATTTTGCACAGATTAGTATATCAGATGGTCATATAGATTAATATGTTGTTCATAGATATTTAAGTGGTAATCCCAAAAGGGTTAGAGGAGTTAAATGGGAAAGTAGAGTGGCCACATGTTTATGCAAAAAGTGGGAGTTTTTAGGGATAGTGCGTACATATATTCTTGTAGTATTTCATGTAAGAGGGATCTTTAGTATGCCTGAAAAACTAATATTTAGGAGGTGGACTCAAAAACCTAAAGAAAGGATCATACACCAATAATGTGCCACAACATCAAGGGTTGAAAATTCAAAGATTATATGGCACCACAACTTGATGCAAGAATGTGGTAAAATTGTTCATGATGGGACCTCTAATTGGCTCTTTATGAAATTATTTTTGAAGGCTTGAAAGGGATTCAAAAATTAATAGAAGAATATAGGAAAGAACATGTCTTGGATGCACGTGATGACGCTGAAGGGAGTGGTGCTAATTTCAATAATGAAAGTGTGGGGGTTATACATCAGCCTAATTTAATGCTGCCCGCAAATGATGATATGGCAACCTCATCAACTAATGCCCCAATTGATGGGGTCCATAGCTACAACTCTCAACCAAATGCAATACTAGATCCACATAACGTGAAAACAAAAAGTCACACTAGTAAGAGATTCAGGTCAACAATTGAGGTGGCTGGGAGAACTGGGGCTGGTAGGCTGTGTTGTGATTGCATGAAACTTATGATTGGGCACTATAGATGAAATTGTCCATCGATAAAAACCTCTAATCCTATGCCCGATTCATCTCACAATAATCTTCATTAGAAAGGTACCTTATGCTTACCTTTTATTATATTAAAGTTTTGTACATATGTTTGGGCTGTTATGTTGATGACATACTAACGGTATCATCATTGGCTATCGTAGAATACTGCATATGGCTTCTTCATCCAAAGGTACGAGTTCGCCATATTCTGTAAGAGTTTATTGTAAATGCAGTTATGAAGTGCGCATCTTAACTTTTTATACAGATAAGAACCCAGGGAGGCGATTTCGCAGTTGTGCGGGTTATTTCTTGAGTCTCCTCTATATTTCTCTTTAGTGTCTTGTATAAACATGCTGATGTAATTGATAACTGTTTAATTGTCTCACTACAGGATGGTCCCAGCAAATGTTCCTTCTTTTGATGGGTGGATCCCCGTTTGTCTAATAGAGACCATCAGTTTAGAAGAGATCAAATGCATGAGATCAGGAGGCTGAATAGTTAGAAGTATGCTATGCAAAAAGAGAATCGGCAGAGTCGGCAGCTAAGATCAAAAGTTTAAGAAATGCAACACACTAGAGAGAAGTTATTGCGATTAATGGCCAATTGCAGGGTGTTGGAGACCGAGGTCAAGGTATGCAAGAGAAGATAATGAATTTTAAGTCTTATAGTGCTTATATTTGCCATAGTGTGACTTATGTAAACATTGAAATACTTCTCTGTAATACAATCTTTTAAGACAATGGTCTTCAACTGGAGTTATCTATAATATTTTACCTTGAAATGCAACTTTAGATAGTTATTTATACGCATCTGCTGTGATTACACTATGTTCGGGAAGGCCTTTGTTGTGTTGTTGTGATTTAGAACTTGATTAGAAGGACATTGCATCTCTTTGTTTAGCCTATCATCTTTTCTTTTAAAGGTTTTCATCTTGGACATGGAGGTTTGATTTAGGGCATTAGTTAAACCTCCCTATTTGTAGTGAACGGTTCATCCAAGAGTCACAATTTTCCACATACTTTGTTAATGAATTGTTCATATTGTAAGGCGCATATATAAATAAATTTAAAATAAAAATTCATGCATGTTAACTGATAGCATATAGGTAAATATAACCATATATCTTTAATTTTTCTTGACTGACACGATACTCAATAATCAAATACAACATAATCTAACTTAACAAGGTACTCCATATCACATATGCAATGCCAGTCAGGAGTTTCATTCAATGTGACTTTTCAGAGCCTTGTTGGAAGCCTTGATATTCTTTATTTACGAGGAGATGCATGCATCCTTGTTAAGGTGGAGAAGAGTGCATTGTGATTTTCGAGGTTAGACTTAACTTATGCATTAATCCAGGAATAGGTTAGCATCCCTTAGCATTCCCAGCCTTTCTTCTCCAAGCCCAAAACTTCTTAGGCCTTCTTTCATTCTAACCATTGATAGTAATGGACAATGGGAAGCCAAATGCTTGGTGGGGGTTGTGGAATACCACTCCTGAGGAGAGGGCCTTACGTCAAAGAACTGAGCAGAGAGATACAAATGTTGCAGACTTCTTTGTGAGAATTGCAACTCGTCGAGCAAGACATGATTCTTTCATGGGGAGAGTGATTTTCTGAGGTAAACCACAAATGTTAACGATTGTAGGCTGAGATCAAAAATGCAATAAGAATGGTGGAGCGTATTTAACACTTTACACCTAATCACTTTTTTGGTTCCAATTAGCATGAAATAACTTGGCTCCTTCAGAAGTTGGAGACGACGTACCCATGGTTAGATACCAGTTATCTCTGTTGTGCTCTTGGTTTTAATTCTAATACGTAATAGATGTTTTGAATAAATTGGCATATTAATATATTATAATTTATCTTGCTAGAATATTTGCACATTCCGTATATCCATTGTGTTTTCTTTAATTCTCTGGTGATGTCCATGCACAATCATTTAAGTTTAAATGCCTAGAACAACGTGAATATTCCATCATTGTTTATGATGCTTCAAGTTG
The DNA here is from genome assembly GCA_036873735.1 of Pouteria campechiana. NCBI lineage: Eukaryota > Viridiplantae > Streptophyta > Magnoliopsida > Ericales > Sapotaceae > Pouteria > Pouteria campechiana. The sequence goes on from JAYJMB010066256.1 coordinate 69,469, forward strand.
CATAGAAGCGTCGGTTGGGTGTTATGAGATTAATAACATACAAATATTAATTACTATGCAGTGATATTCACTTGAATCGACATATATCTCATAAGAGAATTTTTATAAATGCCCGAAAGACATCTAAAGCATCTCAGACCTCATCTTCCTCAACACTGGAAACCCATCTATTGAAAGATGTCCAACTCTCCACATAATGGATCTTGGGATGTATCCTTTACAACACCAGAGGATTGGGCAACACTAGAAATCGATGATCCAGAGTGAGAGGTATCTTAGTTAAAAATGCGACTTATGAAGATGCAACAATAGTATCGGGAGATGATGCTAGGTTTGGTGTAAACTTACGCTGTTCTAAACCAAGATCAGGTTCAGCTAGGAAGAGAACTTGAAGGATGACAAGAGAGGATTCGAGACCTTTCTGGGACCTACCCTAGACCCAGGCCCGACCTCGACCTACTACTCGAAACCTTGTGGCTAGTGGAGGTTGTAAACCCTTCAGTAGACTTTTTCAAGCTTTGAAGTGTTGTGACTATCCATAAAAACTCTAACTTGCCTTCGAGTTAGTGAAGGGTGTGTAAAAATATACTATGTAATTTTGGTAGTTATTTTGGTGTATCTGTTGATTTTTTTACTTTTGCAAGAAGCATGCGGTAAACACTTGTACGTTTGTAAGACTCTATATAAATACTTGGATGGGCCACAAATATATGAATTGACTATGGAGATTCATCTCATAGCTATTATAATATAAGAGTGCTTGTTATAGACTTGGGACATGGAATTTGGGACATGGGCATTGACAATGGGACAGTGGGACTTGGGACATGGATAGTGGGACATGGGACATGATAGTGGGCATGGGACTAGGGACATGGCATTTAGGATATGAGACATGGATAATGGGATATGGGACGTGGGCATGGGCATGGGACATGGACTTTGGGACGTGGGCATTGGCAGTGGGACATGAGAGATGGATAGTAGGACATGGCCGTGGGACATGTGGTGGTGCTGTCGTGGGCACACCAAATTTAGAACCTTGCTCCAATCTAATTTTCTGTAGTAGTGTGAG
>JAYJMB010066257.1:0-25181 GCA_036873735.1 Pouteria campechiana
GCACATGACGAGCCCGTGTGAGCGGGACAAAACCGTGCGGCCTGTGGCCAAAGCGGACAATAGTGCACCTGGAGCCCGGGTTGTTACACATTGATATTAGGATTTATTTGTTTTAAAATCTCTAACTCAGTGTAATCCTATATGGTAAACAGTTTTGGTAGAATCATGGAGGGTTAATCTACCATCAAACCTCTGTATTTTGATCAGGAGCATTATAACTATTGGAAGATGAGAATAAAATTTTTTTTATTGCCAATAGTTATAAGTTATGGAAGATTCTAGAGGATAGAATAGTGCTCTCCACCTCAGAGAAGAGTAAGTGAATTGATGGGGGATATTGGAGTAGTTAAATTAAATGCTAAAGCTAAGAATGCTTTATACTATGCTTACCCTCCTTCTGAATTCGAAAAAATATTCTCATGTGAAATTACTAAAGAAATTTGAAACCATTAATAAGTAGTTTATGAGGGGGCAAACCAAGTGAAGGAAACTAAAATTAATTTGCTTGTGCATAGTATAAAATGTTATACATGTTTAAGGATGAGTCTATTTTTGAAATATTTTATAGATTTTTAAAACTCACTAGCAACCTAAAAAGTTTAGGTGAAGAGATTTTTTATTCTCAAAAATTAAGAAGATAAAGAACTTATGAAAACATTCTCTAGGAATTAAGAATTTATTGAAAAAGAAGAAAAAGAAAAATATAAATTTAGAAGAATATTGTAAATGTAAAACTCATTTTTTAACTCAAATTTGAGAATGACTAACTCAGCTAAAGCGTGGTCTTGATCACTTTGAATAGAGGGACGCGACCTCCTTGGCTCCTGCTCCAGCTCCTTCTCTACCTCCTGACTCTATTTGCAAATTGAGCTTCATCTCATGAAGTTGCGAAGAAGTCACTGCAAGGTGCTCCTAAATGTTTAGGAACTGATTCATTCAAAACCTCATCTGGTTGATAAAGTTCTACCTGATAATTGTACTCCGCACAACGTCCAGCACAGAATCCACTACTCGATCGTCCCAAGGCATGTCGGAAGCATGAGAGTAGTTCGTAGAACAGGAAAATTTGGTAACAAAAATGACTCCCACGATCCAGACACTCCAAAAGAGAAGTGATGGGCCCTCTTCACAAGCCGCGCTTAAAAGTAATAAAGGTCTAAAAGAACTTGAATTGGCAAAAGTAGCATTATTGCCGATCTGCACGACTCTAGAATGAAGAGTCGGCCCACTCGAACTTGAAGCCTTAGTCTGAGGGTGCTACACAGGTGGACCAAGGCTAGAACTAGAATGTAGATGCTTCAACGCTTGAACTGTGAACTTAAAAGAAAAAGAGTGCCCTGAAATGCATTTACGAAGAATGTCCAACTAGCTTTTTAATTGTGACTCTAAAAATGTTTAAGAAATGCATGCAAATGAAAAGTACCAACTAGAAAAAGATGTAGAGAGATGAGGAATCATGGTAGCTGGCGAAGAAACTCCACAACTACCACATGTCTACTCTCCATAGTCTCCATCGCTCGCTCCTCGATAGCTACACCCTCTTGGCTCCGCTCTGGAGCAACAACATCAAAATCGCTTGCTCCAGAAGAACCCAAATTTGTTATCAAAATTGCTCCTGCTACTGTCTCTAGGATAGGAGGAACAGAAGGAATTAAAGGCATAGAGAGCAAAGAGGACATAGTTGTAAAGGATGAAGATGTAAATGCAGGACAAGTAGAAGAAAAAGGAACAGAGCGAAACATAGCCACCAAAGCAAAACTGGTGAAAATTGGAACCATGGTAAGGGATTATGCAGAAACAGAAGAAGAATGTACAAAGGAGGGAGGATATATCACTCCTCCGAGAAGTTTGTTTAAATTCCTCGAGGTGTAAGCACTCCTCGAAAGTTGATCCAGGATGGGAAGATGAAGGCAGATCTGCTCTAGATTCTAGATTCTAGCTCTATGGGGTGTAAACAGTCTTCCCAACACTCTTCTAGATTCCAGCTCTATGAGGCATAAACATAGTGCTCCTAGCACTCTTTTGGTTTCATGAGTTCACCAGAAAACTCACTAGTTTTAAAGATCATAAGCAAACTTGATGATTTTTCAGAGCTCACAAACAACTCTTTGATTTTCAGATTAACCAGAAAAATTAACACTTTAAAAACTGTTACAATAAAGTATAGGAGAAGATATGATCTTTTACAACTCTAACAACATAGAAAAATCTTCTCAAGATGTGAACTCAATGGCTATAAAAATATGCAGATTAAAGCTTGTGAAAGATAGATGGCAATTTAAGCTCTTGGCCATAGGTGGAAGGATTTGCATAAGATCAAGTACATTTGAAAAAATTTCTTTCACCCCCTTTAAATCATCTCATCTCTTCTCCTTAAATAGCTCTCTTGATAACTTGACTATTGAAGGAAGATGATCTTTATTAAATGCAAAGACGAAAGTAGATGAGTAGGAAATAAATATAGAAGACCATTTTGATAATCCTCCATTTGAAAATGTCATCTTCTAATTAATTTTTATATGCTTAGAGCTATTTTGCAGTGCCAATCTTCACATAGAAGAAGGTGAATAGCTGGTTTAGGCAACTAATTAATAAGGAGATGTTGTGGCTCTAACTTTATTCACAGTTTTGAAAAGAAGATAATAAATTTTGATAGATTTAGCCTCTTTACTTTGACCAGTGCTTTATTATATTTGTCTGAAGTAAGTATTAGACGAAGTCTCTTTCCAGCTGGACAAACTCTCTTCATCTTCTACTCTATCCATAGTTGATTCTAGACGAAGTTGGGCTTCTTCATTTTCAGACAGACGTGTTTTCCTTTTTGAACTTCTTTTTCCATCCGCTGCCTTTTTATTATTTCTTGATATTTCAAATAAAGGATTCAAATTGACATCTTTGAGCAAATATCTACAGTCTTGCACTTGGAGAATTGAATAGGTTTTTGATGTTTGATTCTTATTTAGCACTTAGAACCTTCAAGTATTAAGTTTTCCTTCAATGGATTGTCTGTTTTTACCATGCAGAAAGGTTGTGGACTGCTTGGAAGAATATTATTGCAAAATCTAGTTGTTGTACAGTCTTGAATTTTTTATATATGAAAATAGCCAATTTTCACTGTAGCAAGTTACTATAGCATATTACTATAGCAAATGACTATAACTCCATTTTGTCTAGAGTAAGTAGCAGACAAATTAGCTAGCTTTGTCTGCCAACACTATAGTAGGTTACTATAGTGGATCACTATAGCAGATTACTATAACAGCGCTTCATCTATTATTTGTCTGAAGCATCAGACGAATATTTGTCTATTGATACTGTAATAATATTACTATAGCAGAATACTGTAGCAATTTATCAATTACTTCGTCTACTAATTTAAGCTTCATTTTCCAATTTTGTCTGTTACTTCAAACTTCTTCTTCCACTTCACCTACTGCTTCAACTTAGACAAACTTTGTCTTCCACTTTGTCTTAGACAATCCACTTCAGCTGTCACTATAGTCGCACTATAGGATTTCATTATAGTAAAAGTACGGTAGCAAAATGAAGCAAAATTACTATAACAGTGCACCTGGACTTGAAATTTTTTGCACTTTAGCCACATTGTTAACTTGATATTTTTCATTATAAATCAAAATACATGTATATAATATGCATAAGATAGAATATAGATAAATTATTTAAGCATGATTTCTTTTTCATGTAAAGAATATATTCTATGAAGCACACTTATCAAAATATGTTTATCCCCACATGATATTCATAAGTTGTTAAACATGGATAAATCATATATTGTATTATATTTTCCATTGTAAATCATAATATAATTATCCATATGAAATTTGCGTAAGTTGTAAAGCATGGATTTGTACTTTAAATCATGATTTTCTTTTTCATTCAAGAAGATATCTCTTTAAAGTACTTTTAACATATGATCCGAGGTATGATAAACAAAGTTGAAAACAATATGGATAAATATAATTTCCCTTCTAGACTTATATTAAGATGTATATGCTTTCATAAATGATGTTTCAATAGAGCATGCATATTTCAAGCATATCTTTCTACATTTCAAGCTTTCTATACTAGAAGTGTCATTAGCATAAACCAAGCCTTAAGATAAATTTTTTTATCATCAAAATTATACAATAATCCCAATAGCCCAAAAAGTCCCTAAGGAAATAGGGACCAGATTCTCTCGACGATGCCATGGGAGAGTAGAGGATTCTAAGAATATCAAACTCATACCCTTAGGCAAAGGATAAAGTCAGAAAGCCTTCATGACAATAGGTGAAATGTAGGAATGAGATCTATCAGTGGCGATTGGAAAAATAGATGAACAGAGACTTCAAACAAATGGAGAAGTAGGAATTATCAAATGGAAAAAGGAACAGAAACAACTTGAAAAGGAGGAGAAGCAAAGAAGAAGACTAAGAGTGGAAAATGACTTCTCGCTTCCATGGCAGCATTTTTAAAGACATCACTTAAAGAAACCACCTAGAGTTTTTGATAAAACTGAAGAGCCACCTAACTAAGGCTTCATGAAAATTGAAAACTAGTTGTTCTTATATCCTTGCACATTTAAACCTCCTACACATGGACAAATGGAAGCATCAATCGATCACATCAATATCAAAAAGGCTAAAGAAAAATGATTGGTGTTAGAGTTTGAAAAAGTAGAAAGCCTGCACAAGGACGATAAGAATGAAGAGTGTGTTGATATAAATACATGATTTCGATGACAAACAAAACTTGATTAAAGATTATGCATTAATGGTTATTGTCAAGATTTTAGCATGCAGAATCGAGTTGCAAGTCTTAGAAAAAAGCATAAAAAACATATTCCATGGCATCAAGGCTTGGATAAGTAAAGAAGCAAAAGATGAAGTGTCACTATAGGCAAATCACAAATAAAAAGGATTCGGCTCTTTCCATTCATCTGTCAAAGAAGAAGATTATATCTGATGGATACAAATAAATATGCATACAACAGACTTCGTCTATCACAAGCAAGTCACAGTTAACCTATATTTGTCTAATGCGAACAGATAAAGGAGAGGATCTTCCAAGGAAGCAATGAAAGAATTGTATGGTAGAGCAAAGACTTCGTCTATCATAAGTAAGCCAATAATTGTCTGCTATCAACAGACAAAGAGAAGAACTAAGGATCGTATGGGAGAAGTAAGACTTTGTCTATCACAGTTGAGCTAATGATCGTCTGCTATCAACAGATAAAGCAGAGAAATAAGAACTATATGGCAGAGAAAAATGTTCATCTGGTGGAGAAACAAAGTTCTATCTATTCAAAGATAAACTCAGTAGATAATCCAATAGATAAAGCCATGAACAAATTTTCCTACACCTTGAAGCTTAGTCTGTTATCCATCAAAAGAAGTAATGAAGGAGGTCAGTTTGCACTCCAACACTCCATCTGTTACTTTCAATAAACAACTCAATAGATGAAGTGCTGAAGAAATGAGATATTCGTGCTTCTATAGTTCAACAAACAAAGCAATAGAAAGGATGATTCATCTGCCAGTAACAGAAAGGGAGGTTAGTGTGCTACTTATGAAAGATAAACCAAAAGAAAAAGAAACTGTCTTATGAATAGTTGGACAGATACTTCGTCTGTTATAAGTATAAGACAAGCAATGGTCAAAATAAATCAATGGTCTTTGTTCAACATTAATAACATTCTTTCCACATTTATGAAAAATTTAGCCATTGTAGCAAACCTCAACAAGTGCTTATTAAGAAACCAGAAATCATTTTCTCTATGGATGGCGCTATAGGCAATTTAACATACTAGGATTAAGCAGAAGTCAGAGAATTCAAAATACGTCAATCAAAATATCTTTTATCATTAATGGAGCTCACCTACCATCAATGACTAGAATTCAAAGCAACTATAAATAAAGCATCGTTGGAGCAGGAGGAACAAACCTAAGTATTAAGAAAATCATTCAAATCTTCTTGAAAGCATTTACTAATCTGAGCTAAACTTTTTACAATCTTTCAAAAGTTAAGAGCCTAGCATTCAAACATTCCTCAACTTTTTTTGAAGGCTTTCAACTAGCTTTAGGAAAATCATTTACTTCTGTATTATATTTTTAGAAACCTTCCCATATGCTTACTAAGAAATTCTTGTGCTTATACTTCCTTGATTCATTTCTTATAAAGTTTCTTGAGCTAGTGGCTGAGACTTGACTCAAGAAGAGCTGTAACTATCTGGGTGTAAACAAAAGTAGTTCATTCATGCCCCCTCAGAGCTAAAATCTAGAAGAGTGCTCCTCCTAGAGCTAGAATCTAGAAGACTGCTAAGAGCACTATTTATGCCCCTTAAGAGCTAGAATCTTGAAGAGTGTTGGGAACACTATTATATTTCTGCTATTAGGAATAGTGGATCCAAGACACTAAGAGAAAAGTATTCTTAGAAAAGTGGAGTAAAGTGTTTACTAGAACCACTACAAAAATCATTGCGTCTTATTTATTTGTACATTTGTTGATTAAGTGATTGATTGTTATAGGGATGATTAATCCTAAAGGGGTTATGTAATAATTTTTAACTACCTAATTCACCCCTTCCCTCTTGGGTTTTTTGTCTAACCTTTGGGACCAACAAAATGCATTCCCATGGATCCGTTGGTGTGTTTTCAGAACCAATGGAAGAAAGCATGGCGAAGGTCATTAGAGAAACCAATTGAATGATGTAACATGAATGGGAATGAAACACCCCCAATCCATGTTCAACGGATCCGCTTTGGGGTTTCAAAATCATAACAGCAGATTCGCTAACCCTTAGAAGCAAAGAGATGAACTATGATAGAATAAAAATTTATAAAGCACATCTATGGTGTAAATTCTCATAGGATAGCTTAACCCAAGAGGGGAGGAGTGAATTGAGTTAATAAAAATTTATTGCTAATGCTATTGGATTATTTCCCTCTATTCGTGCTTGTGTGTGGTGTGATGTAAAGTGAATAATAGAAGCAATAAAATGCATGAAGGATAAAACAAATGAGCAAACACACGCACACAGATAAGAAAATTTTTATAGTTGTTTAGGACCTCATCCTTACATCAACTCTTCCAAGAGCATACACTCATTTTGCTTTATGTTCCCCTATATCCTAGGTAATGAAAATACAATAGTGATCTCAGCACTCTTCTAAATTCCAGCTCTAGGAGGCATAAACAAGTATTTCCAATACTCTTCCAGATTCCAGATCTAAGGGGCATAAACATAATGCTCCCAGCACTCTTCTGATTTTAACTAGTTCACCAAGAAACTCACTGATTTCGAATATCATCAACAAACTTGATGGTTTTCTGGAGCTCACCAATAACTCTCTGGTTTTTAGATTAACTAGAAAACTGACACTTTATAAAGTGTTACAATGAAGCGTGGGGGAAGATTTAATCTCTCTTTCAACTCTATGTAATACAAAAGGTCTCTTCCCAAAATGTAAAAATTATGGTCATAAAGATTTACAAATTAAAGCTCATAAAGCACATTTGAAAAACTTTTCTTCACCACCATTGAATCATCTTACATTTTCTCCTTAAATAGCTTCTTCATATTCTCAACCGTTGGAGAAGATCGATTTCGTTGAATGTAGAAACGAGAGCAACATTGAATGAATAAGACCATTTGAATATTCTGTCATTGAAGTTCAAGTCTTTCTATTTTGTCTCAAGCTGCTACATCGTCGTTCAAAGAGGAGGAGGATTTATGTTAAAAGGTATTTTTTATTTGACCTGTCACAGATTTGAAAACTTTGCAGCACCGCTTATTACCGAAAATGGTAACTAATATAAGTCCACGTAATGTCGGCATGAGTGTAGATGTCATTTGAATGCTAGTCACATAAATTGTTCCTATGACAAGCCATGGCCTCTCTTTATCTACTTTTGTCTACCATAAGTTGCAGAAAAATTCTTCCAAGGTTTGTCTGTCAGTTGAACTTTCATAAGAGTGATTTATCTGTTATAAGCAGCAGACAAACTTTGAATGGTGCAGATGAAGTCAAACTGACTAATAGGCAAACTTTGCTTTGTCAGCCTGAATTCCTCCAGAAGATTTGTCTATTGATTGATCCTTCATATATGTGCTTTGTCTATTGTAAATAACAGACTAAATCTGAGTGGCGCTGACGAAGTTGGGCTGATCAATTTACAAACTTCTCCTTCTATACGAATAGACGAAGTGAGATGTTTTTCTTTTGTTCTTCATTTGTCTGTTGGAGGTGACAGATGAAGTTTGTTTTGTCTTACTCAAACAGATGAAGTATTGTATTCTTTTTTTGTTCATCATTATCTGTTGGAGATAGCAGACGAAGCTTGCTTTAACTTGCTCAAATAGCCGAAGTATAGCACTCATCTAATGTAAGCTATAGATGAGCTATGATATACTTTTTCTTGGATGGAATACTTTTCAAGTCACATGGGTTTGTTTATTGTAAGTTGTAGACGATCATGCCTTTGTCTATTGAAGCTTATTTCAGTTCAAGCTGCACTTTGTCTGTTCAACTTCATCTATGCTCACTGTGCAGCTTTTACTTCATTTTCTACTTTAGCTGATACTTTATCCATCGCAAGTAACAAAGAACTTATGATTCACAGAAAAAGTGAAGTTCTTCAACTATTCTACACACTTCGAGCAATAGAAGGGGTTTATTCTTGTAACTTCTTTGTTTCTTCATTCTTGGTTTGTTTGTCTTAGCTTAGCTAAAGTTGCACTCCCTTATCAGTTCATATTGCCCTTTTATCCTCAAGCTAATCCATTCTTCTAACTTTATAGATTAGACAAACTTTTCTCTTCTTTGTGCATGATTGTTTGGGCAGCAATTACATCTTTCTTTCTTTATCTGAGTATTTGATCTTCTTCTTCTTTCTTTATCTCAGACAACTTTTCTCTAGTCGATGTAGATAGTTCAAATTTCTCAAACAGCTTTATGCTTCTTCGATCATGGCTTTGTTTTCAACTTCTTTGTCTTGCATTTTTCTATTGAAGTTTTTCTTTTTGAAATTGATAGATAACACAAGCTCATTGTAGTGAAACTTCAAAGCCTTATTTTCTCCTATTGCTTTTGTTCACGGAAGCCTTCTTTTAGACACTACAACCTTGCTTGTCTTGTGCTTTCTTCTTATTCATCTTCTTCTATAATTTTCATTAGTTTTGCTCCTTTGGAACGTAGCAGATAATTGGGGCAGTTTGTTGCAGATGATCATAATATTATACTTGCATTTTTCTGCACTTGCTGTGTTGTTAACTTTCATATCTAATATTAGAAAATATTTTATCCTCATGTTATTATAATATTTTATAAAGTAAGGATAATATACATTTCCATTTAATATATAATATGAAAGCTTAAGTAATTATGGTGCATAAACAAATTTATGATGTAAAGACTAATTAATGTTTATCAATTTATAATCATACATTCATGATGTACGCACCAAAAAGTGAAGATTGTATGCTTGTGTAATTAAATATTTATGATTATATATTTATGTTAATTAATATTTATCAATATATATGATTGTTAGAGATTTAAGCATACAAGATTTTTATCTTAATATAAGTTTTATTATCATCAAAATCATATACAATAATGCTAACATATGGAACACACTCCAAGCAAAATGATAATATTATCTCAGAGACTAATTACATCAATACGAAGAAGAAAAAGAAGAAAGAAAACCTATTTACTCAGCCAGAGTATCCACAATCACTTCCAACTCCTCTATCTTCAAATAGGTAGCAGATAGCTCCACCTCCAAGGATCGAATGTGACCCAATGATTACATACAATCAATGGCACTTTCGGTCGAACACTGGTTAGCAGTTCGAAGCGAAGACCTTACGAACTTCATTTTTGCATCCATCCAATTGATCTCTTCATAAAGAAATTAGATTTGCTTGACTAATTGAGAATTGGTGCCTGCAATCCTTGGATTAACTTCCTTGTGTTGAACTAGTTCGACAGGATTAATTTTCTCGTACAAGGATGGCTCGATAGGAGAACTTTCAGGATCCATGATAAGCAGCTCCTTAAAGGTACAAATAAACAGAGAAGAGATTCTCATTTATAGAGTACAAAGCAACGAGGACAAGGCATTAGGAAGAGAACTTGAAGCATCACATTAATACCGCCATTTACTCTAACAGTTACCAAGGAATTAACTCTGTTCACCATATCAGAAAACAAGGGTGCAGTTCAGACAATTCATAAGATAAGAAAGTTCAGAGTGCATTGCACATCTTCTTAAGAGAGGACTATGCTAAGGAACTCTAACACAAATACTCAATTATCTAGCTGGTAGCGTACCACGTCATATCCTTATACTAACAGGGATGTCTACTACGCAGCATTGAGAATATAGGACTATGAGAGATATATTTTCTTAGAGTTCTCCTCTAGGAACAAATCTGCATCTCTCTTGCACAAAAACTATGTACATATCTCGACTACTATCTAGGATTAAGTATAAAAGGACCAGGTATGCATCCCCCCCAACACACGAGCTCTTGCTAGTACTCATCCCCTCTAAAAATCTTATTTACTAACTTGAACATTGGAGTGTCTACATTAGGATTGCCCTCGATGCCCTTTGACTCTTTTCTAGTTTTGCGAGATTATAGGTGGGATCTTCTTGAGAGTCAAATCAGCATTTCATTTGGGAACAACCCAAACAAGGATGAAGATTTTGATGTTTTGGGATAATGGGCTACTTCTTCTAAGTTTCAAATATTATCTTATGTGACAAAGGATATTTTAGCCATTCATGTCTATACAATTACTTCAAAGTCAACATTTAGTATAGGACGACTTGCGCTTGACCAATATCAAAGTTCATTAACACTTTCATCTTATTGAGTGCTTAATTTGTACTTAAGATTGTCTAAGATCAATGCCAAGACCAAGTAAAGATAACAAAATTAAAATACTATTGCAGCAACTTGAAAAAGGTAATTGGTAGTTTATGCATTACTATAGAATTTTAAAATATTTTTCATTATTTATTGTATTTGTAAATTTATGTTAATCATTTTTAGGTATTTGTAATGATGTTGAACCAAGTTATGCTCTTAAGCCTCCATCATTCCATTGATGTGATAGTATGAATGAGATAATTAATTGATATTTCAAGAGACTATAATTGTAATTTGTTATATATCTAATCCATATTTTCTTTAAAAATGAAATTTAATAACCAAATTTTCACTCTTTCTTGGAAAAGGGCATATGGATTGGTGAAAAGATTGATGGAGGAACACAACAAAAGAAGATGCGTCATTACTCATTAGATGTTCTTATGTTTGGAATGTTTAGGGTATTTATATCTTTTGCCAAATTTGATATATTTGTGATTTGAAACTATTAAGTTCATTTTCATACTTGTTCTAATTTAAAACACTATAGTTTATGATTTGTATTTGCATTTGGGATATTATTTCTATATTATTTGCAGTAGTAAACATTAAGGGATTTCATGTAAGATAATGCAAACAACTTTATGATTTGTTCAGGTTTTTGTGTTTTGCTTCATGACTTATTTAGTTATTTCTTATTGTAATTTTCAAGTAGCAGAACTTGTTCATTTAAGCCCTAAGGCCTTAGCTTCCCATTTATGCATGGCTCTACATTTTCAGATGAATGATTTTAGCAACATGAGCAAATTATTCACTAATTATTAGATTTTGATTGATAATAGTGCCACCTTCTTTTAACAAAGAAAGCTTAAGCTTAGACATTAGCAAAAATCCTATGTCACCCTTATCAAACACAAATTTAAGGCCAAAAGAAGTGTTAGTATATTTTTTCCCATCTATAGTACAAATGTTAGTTTATGTTTATTCTATAAATACCTCTTTTAACTTATGCTTTATGTTTTATCTAAAATAAATTATTCATGTAGGCAACCCAAATTTCAACCCAAACCCAACCAATAGGTTTAGGATTAACATTGAGTTTTAAGTTAGAGTTAAGGTTAAAGTTTTAGAAATATAGTTGGGATTAGGGTTAACTAAAACCCAAGTTAACCCATCTCAAGTTGCAACCCTAAGTAGCAGTGGTACTAAAGCAATAAGGATCAGAGTAAGTGGACATAAAAAAAACCCACCTAGCATCAATGTAAGACACTTGTCTCAAAAAGAGATTTCTTTTATTGTTGTTACTAAGAATTGTCTTGAATGAGAGATTTGAGGGAGTACATATATAAGAAACTTGAGTAAACATGTATAAAATATACAAAACTATATATAAAATACATAAAAATTGGGGTGTAACTATAATATGCAATACATAACCTTCTTGGATACAAATGGCAAACAAATAGTAACCATCGTCAAGGGAGCACACAACTCTAGTGCAATGGAGTGCATGTGCATGGCGAGCAGTGGCAAGATGAGAAGATGGGGACTACTTATGATATGGCACATATAGGTGGGTGCACAAGAGCATATGAGTGGGCAAAATCTAAATGACTAAGATGGTGCAACTTGTCAAGTGCCGTCATGGTGAAAGTAGCAATGGCAAACAACAAAACATACTCATAGTCGCGATGTCAACTATCTAATTAAAGATTTTCAATGGGCCTTGTTTTGAGGCAATGGTCCCCCTAGGATTTTTTTTTTGACATCATGAGTCCAAAAATGAAGTCCTTATCTAATTGTCCTTCTTTTTTTCATATTTTCTATTATTTGTCTTGCTTGTGGATATTTATACTCAAAGACAAGTGCCCTCTACAAGTGACAAGTAAGCAACTATGTCTTTATCACATAGGCAATTGTTTGGTTAATGTTGGATGTTACACCCATGATAGTTTTGGAAACTGTTCAGGGGGCAGCGTTTTGCTAGGAGAAGACGGGCGGTATTTCACCAGTAATGGCAGTGCATTTTTGGAAACGCTTCGATCACTTCATCCATCCCTCTTCCTCATTTATAAATAAACAACGGAAATGAGTTTAAAAGCAGTGGTGGAAAACAATGGAAAGTCACAGTCAGTTCAAAGGCATCTAACATTGTGGTTTGCTAGTGATTTCCGTTTGTAATTTTACACCCGACAAAATAGAAAGAAGAAGAAAAAGGCAATGATCCATTCCATCTTCCGCTAGTTAGGATTCTCCCAATTTAAAAGCCAACATTTAATATATAATTTATAGTATGTTAATGTTTATTAAAATCTTGATTCTTTTCTTGATCATAGCTAATAATGCTTTAATACATATCCACTTATCAGTATAGATATTTTCCTTTATCATTATTGTTCGCGATTCAATATGAACCATTTACATATGCTTCTCAATCTGTCCTTTCTACTTGGTTCAAATTCGCAAATCATTTTGCATTCAGTGGTGAGTTCCATCCCGAGCTTTAATATTACATCACCAAGTTGATATGTCTTACAACATACTATGTGGTTATATCCTTCAATCATACCATACCTCAATCCGTGGTTTGGCCTCTAATTACTTCCCGTCGCGTATATCCAGCTCGCAAAGTGTAATTTAGTTGTTTGGTTGCTGGTCAATCCTACGTGGATATTCTTTTATTAGTTGAAGGGTTGCTGAGGGCTCGCGTTAAATGCCAAATCGGAAGGAAATGTACGGTGGCTGTGACTCTCTCCTCGTGCCTTCATAGTCGTTTACCATTGTCCATATCACAAGAAAGCAATTCTCATCATTCCCTCAGAATTCATGTGACTGGTGGATAAAAGATAGCCCATACCATTAGAAAATAAAAATTTAAAAAAACCTAGCCCAATTTCTGCTGACGTGGACGGACTATCAGTTGACGGGGCTGGTGCAGCCCCACAATAATTTGGAAATGGTGGGGGTTCCACAACCACAACCGCGGGTGATGTTGCAGAAGTAGACAGGCAGGCTGCGGAAAAAAAGGGAAGCAGGGACGAGACAAAAAGCCAGCAGGTGGAGCCCCACCTACAAATGCCTGCCCTGCCCCATGGGGAAAGCCAAACCCAGAATTTCCTTCCCTTCTTCTTCCCTTGTCCCCGCAGATTTAATATTCCTACGGACGACCTAGTCAGGTGGTCCCCCTGACATGCAAACACGTGGTATTTACAGGCCATGGACCACAAAACAAGAAATGCCTCTTGTTGGAAGACACCCGCTGGCTTTGGATATTTTATTTTCTCAATAAAATGTGGACCACCACTCCGCTATCCCGTCTATTTATTTTAACATACTTCTTTTTACGGGACATTTCTTTTTGTCGTACCACGAATGCGATTATCGCGGCAGACCGATCGAAGGCATTGCCTTTTTCTCGTAGCCGTCAAAATTCTGTCAACATCTGCAGCGGGCACTTTTGGTAGGCACCTCTGAAATCATAGGCTTTGGGACCAGGAGAATTTAAAGTCCTCACCTAACGAACGGTTCCGATTTCTTTTCTCGAGGACTTTAAAATAATGATAGAGCATGACTATCTGCGGTCCATGAATATACCGATTGGAAATGGCACGGTAGGCAACACAGCCTAGG
Organism: Pouteria campechiana; assembly: GCA_036873735.1. Taxonomy (NCBI): domain Eukaryota; kingdom Viridiplantae; phylum Streptophyta; class Magnoliopsida; order Ericales; family Sapotaceae; genus Pouteria; species Pouteria campechiana. The sequence goes on from JAYJMB010066257.1 coordinate 14,513, forward strand.
GATGCAAATCGGTGTCGTGCTTCGTTCATGCTGCATCCCTACGGCTACGTACGCGCAGCCAGCTGTTGAATCATGTGAAGCATGGCATGTATCTTGGACGTGCATGGCATGTTGGTAACTACGATTAGGAAGAACGTAGCATGATCGGTGCTCACGGGCTTAAATGCCGATGATCAGGAAATGGGTGTCGCTTGGAGAGAGAGGCATCCATTTTATGACTGGTCCCACGTCTATGGAATATGTTAACGGCAAGTCTGCGCAGCATCAAACTTTGATCCATCAGTTTCTACTTTCTACCGAATCGATTTTTGTCCAGGATCAACAATCTCCAATTTATCCTGCCATAAAAAATAATATTAATAATCTTGTAAGCTAATCTAAACGGTCCACTCGTCCATCATCCATGGGCCCGCCTGATACATAAAATAGCATTTCTAGTAGTTAGGAATCGTCCCCGTTAGTGGCATTCACGGGTGGGGTGCTGTCGATATTTATTTTGTCTATTACCTAAATTTAACAACGTTTTTCGTGCACGGCGTCTAATGTCATTTGTTTTGGCACGTCTGCTACATTAAAAAAAGAACACAGATGACATTAAAGAGACGGATGCCATCGGACATATTTTATTTATAAATAATAGCAATACAAGTAGCCGTTTCTTTCCTGGAAACGTGCAATACATGCAGGACAGCATTTACCGAAAATAAGGTGGGCCAGTCATCGGTGATCATGTAAGAGCTTTCCGCCAATACCTTAAAAGCCTCTAAATTGGTGGAATAGGTTCCACTAATCCAATCCTACACAATTGATATATCATTGGCATGGTGAGCGGCCACTGCATAGCAACATATACATTCTCCTCGCCTAATGATTCACAGCCTACTGCAATTTTGATAGGTTAACGATCACATACAAACGTTTTCAACACAATTTGTAAAGAAAAAGTTTTATTTTTATTTAAAAAATAGAATTTGAAATTTTAATTCACTAATCATGTTTGGCATTATGTATTTAGCTAAAATGTAAAAAAAAAATATTATTTTGAGACTTAAATAAGTCCTAAAGTTTATCTCATTTAAAAGTAAATGTCCATCAATTAAAATTATTTGATTAATTGTGGTCCATTCAAATCTCTAAACAATATAATTTTGTGTCGTAGCTAAATATATAATGCTAAACATGATTAATAAATTAAATTATCAAAATTTATTTTCCACAATAAAAAAGGAAGCATTTTTACCGAATTGCGGTGAAATGATTTGCATGTAATCATTATCCATTTTTTATAATGGGTCATCAAAAGAGCCACGACGTTACTGTTGGGTCTGGGGTTTAATTTGGGGGAAGGAAGTTCTGTACCCAAGAGCTATTCATTCACGAGCAGGTTGAGCCAACACCATCTTGAAACCATCCCCTTGTTGCATGAACAGTGAGGCTTCGTTTGCAAGATAAATGGAATCAGGAGGAAAAGTAAAAGAAAGTACAAAAAGTATTTGGCGATGAAACTATAAAAGTAAGATGATAACGTCATATGATTTTAATTATAAAGGGAATAAAGATAAAATATATTTAAAAAAATGTAAATAATTATATGAGAAAACTAGAATAACTATGAATAATTGTTACATAAAGATAAAAGGGAGATAAAATTGAGCTTTTACCCCTACTAAAAAGCCTTGAAAGAAATAAAAATTAAAAATAAAATAACATCTTAAATATATAAGTAAAATTAAAAATAAAATAGCATCACGAATAAAAAATAGAATAAGATAAAATAATATAAGGTTGTATTTAGATAGCTGTAAAAGATAGAGAACGTGAAGGCAAGTATAAACAAAAAAAGAAATACTCAATACCATAATAGAATGGAAATTATCTATCATAAAATTAATAAAAATTAAACAAATAGACATTTTTATTGAAAATGTAGGTGTAATGATTATAAATATAGATCATAATAATAATAATAATAATAAGTTGGATTAAGTAATTATCCTATTAGAGGAAAAGTGAGGCTTTTGTATCTATTAGTTTTAATCATAAATTTAATAAAAAAAATAAAATAGACATTTTCATTAGAAAGGGGTGACGATTATAAATATAGATAATAAGAATAATAAAATTTTAAATTATTGCAAATAAATAACAAAAGTGAGGCTTTTATATTGTTTACTTGTATATGTTGATATAACATACTCTATTGGAATAAAAATAAAATAGTAATTTCATATAAAAAATAGAATAATATGTGAAAAGATAAGCTTTCTTAAAAATAAAAATAATAATAACAAAGAATAATTGTTAAAAAATAAGAATAATAACATAAAAAGAAAATAATATAAAGAAAGCATTTACCTTATATATCAAAATCAAGATAATATTGTCTTTTCAAGTAAAGGAGGGAACAAAAAATGTATAAATAATTAAATTGTACAAATGTGCACTAGTGGCATGTGTTTATAAGCCTACCATCAAATGACTAAGATTCAACCAATCTATTGATCAATCGCATGCAACAACTATGCCAATTATTCTCACCATTCTCTGGTCATTGGCACAAAATGGCCTTGTTGCATGATTTTATGTTCAAAGTAGGGGTGTAAATAAGATCAGGTTCAACCCAAACCCAATTCAAAAATGAGTTGGTGTGGGTTGGGAGTTGGGTAACTTGAATTTAAACCAACCAAATTTAATATGTGTGTGTGTGCACGCGCTTTTTTCCTTTCCGTATTTCTTTATATGATAAATTTTAACCCTTTGTTCCTTCCTCATGCTACGCACATATAAGTTATATTATGTTATATAACTAGAAATTAAAATAAAATTTGAAAACCAATTATAATTATAAAATATGAATTGGAGTTTGTTTTTTTTAAAAAAAATCTTTAATGCATTTGATTATTATCTAAATGCTAGTTTATTTTTATGATTGAGGTTGATTCAATAGTTGAGATAAGGAGTCTTAGCAAAATGTAAGTTTTATTTTTTTTCAGATTATGAATCTTGGTAATTTAATTATGATTTGTTTTTAGAATGATGTAGTTGATATAAATGAGTTATTTTATATCAAAACATGGAAATTTTTTTGTAAAAATAATATTTCAATAATATTGAAGTTAAAATTTTTATTTTAGTCATCGTAAAATATTTATTCAAAATAAATTTGAAATAAAAAATTAATGAAGCTCAAAATATTCACTTAATTTTTTAATCACACTATTCAACTTGAAACTAACTCGATATTCTTAGGATTGGTTTAGAATTGGGTTGGAGTTTTAAAAATAAGATTAAGATTGACTTTACCCCAACCTAACCCAATCTACTCCCCTAGTTCAAAGTCCGTTTGAAAATTGGGAAAAAAAATGAAAAGTCAAACACCGAAGAGTAAAAGAAAAATAGAGTAGTTATTGCGATTTGATAAGGGATAGTATTGATTGAAAATAAATGAATGAAGATATAACGAATAGAATTTTATATAAAAAAAAATAAAAATAGTGATTGAAATTATAAGTACTAATGAAAATAAATAAGATTATTAGATAGTTAAAATATCATATCACATTAAATGGACTCAAAAAGAAAAAGAAACCTTTCCTCCCCTTTCCCAATGTTGGGCCTTTTTGGATTTTTGAGAAAATTTTCATATAATCTTTACTTTTTTCAAAAGATTTTGAAGATTCTTCTTACCGAGCCATGATTTTTTAGTCATGTAGGATGGCATTTTAGGTCAAACTTAGTCATAGTAATCATGTAACTAACAAATGTTACATGAACTATACAAGATAATCCTTATTTAACTTGCTAGAGTAAATTTGCATGACTTAAATCTTAAATATATAGTTAGGATGTGTTTGTATAAGAGTCGCGTTTGAGAAGGGTATATTAGCCACTCATTCTAGAATGTGAAAATATTATTACTGATGAGTTCAAACCATAGACTCTTGGTTTTATGTTAACTTGATTTTCATAGTGAACAAATATATGAGTGAGAAAAGAGGGTACTATTGATTTTAAGTGTTATAGATATTAAATGAAAATTATAAGTTTATTAAAATAAACAAGAAATAGTCTTGTTTAAAGGACATGTTTAATCAAGAAATAATAAAAAATAGTTCAAGAAAATCAAAAATATCTAAAAATAAAATAAATTAAAAAAATTAAATTTTCACAGCAGTTCGTACGTTAGAGAAAACCCAAAAAGAAAGAATTCCTCTTGATAGAGATCTCTTGAAGGTTCTGAAACACTTATGTGTGCTTGAATCTTTTACAGAGGATGTCACAGAGGAAACTCTTAAGTCTACAAAATTTGCAAACTAGCATTGGAAATAGGTGAACGTGTCAAGGATAAAAGAGGAACCCCCGAAGAAAATATGGACAATGATAAAAGCCTTTCCAATACTCTTGAAAGGCAATTCACCTCATGATCAATCACAGAGGAATCATCTACAACAACAAAGGAAGCACCAGAGGTTTGTCTAACTCTAAAGTAACGGCTTGCTGGTATTTTTAGCTAAGCTTAACCAAGGAGGGGAGAAGAAATTCCCTGGGATTCTAATATCCATCCCCTTTACTATGGAATAAAATTCATAGGGATTCTAGTTGAAGAAAAATATTAGCACCAACTCATTATAGATTGGCGCACCATACTCTATTAATTCTCCCCACCCTTGGTAGTTTAGCATCACTATGATGTCTGAGTAGCACTTGTCAAGGAAATTCAGGTCTATTTTCCTCGGTATATGATCTAGCTTTCCTAACATGGTGATGTAGAACTTAATTTTTCTTCTAAAACTCTCAAAATAATAGTCAAGAAGATCTCATAGAGTAAACTTAGCCTTGGGAACCTTCTTCCCAACCATTACATCTAATGATGTCAAATTATACATTTTTATTTTTCTCCTATTTTCTCTAGTTCCAACTTCCTCCTCTTCTTCTTCTTCTACGTCATTCTCATAACTAGGAGATAGTTGTAGGTCATTTCCTTAAGAGCCCTCGATGAAACAAACTCTCTTTAAGCCAGTAGTTGCACATGTAGTACCACACAATGTAGATGCACTGCCATGCATTTAGGGATGCTTAATTCCTGTCTATGGTTTGGACACTGCAACCTTTGGAGCATATTGCAAATGGAAGGTGAGGATGTATCTAAAGAAGCTATCAAATTAGGAAAATGAAGGTTTTGAAGAGCTTTAGAGGGAGCATGGAGGCAACTACGAAAATGTAAGAATGAAGTAAGAAGCCTAAAGGACACTTAAGGGTTGATAAGCTCATAATTTATCATATTTTAATACCTAAATTCACATATTTTAGATCCCCATTTAAATTTATCTCACTATTTTGAGTAACTATTATACTTAATAAAGTTATTTTCAGCTTTAGATGTCAAAACCTTTGAAAATGGAGCTCTCTGAAAATGGAGCTAAACATGAAAAAAGTGTCACTTTGAGGTAATTTATGGCATAGATGGGAGCCTATTTAGAAATACTATTCAACATGAAAATTGTATCTCTTTGAATTATATCTTCAAAAAATCTAGAATCATCTAATTTTGTTATTAGACAAGGATGTTATGGCCAAAATACCAAGACTATATCAAGAGACTTCTGAAGACAGCTTCAAATGTCCTGAAGTGTATTTCAGATGGCTACAAGTTGCTTTAGAGACCTATGAAATTAAATTTAAAGGTTCAAAAGGAACTTTGGAGGTGCAAATGTGATAGCCAGTTCATTACTTCAGAGGTTTGAAACTAACTTTAGAGGCTCTGAACTCTGAAGTGGGATGCTAAACTTTGCACCACGAGCTTTAGATGGTCTAAAGTGTAGCTTCATAACCCTTGAAGCATGTTTACAGAATAATTTGCAAATTTTGGAATTCAAAAACAGAATTAGATAGTCTTAATTCTTTCAGAGGGACATCCAAAGGAAGAAAATGAGTTTCAAAAGGTACTTTCAGAGTTCAGTTTCAGAGGTGTATACAAGGAAAAACTCAAGCTTCAAAGTTTTGCAATCATGTACATGGTTGGGCTTCAGAATTGGTTGCAGAGGGGCTAATTTGTGGACAGAAGTTGGACACAACAACACTCACTTGTTTAGAAGTTGTTGAATTGTAGAAGTGCAGAAGTTTAAGTTACTTTTAGAAGCTGATTTCTATCCATCAGATATGCTGCTATTTTTTTGGATTTTAGACATGCACAGGTCCAAGTTATTCTTAGAAAAAGATTTCAATGCATAAGAGGTATTGCTATTTGTGAAGGAGTCCACTAGAACCCTACTTCAAGGCTATTTAAGGACAGGTCCAGTAGTCAAAAGGGGCGAATAGCAAGGAGTTTACAGGCAGAGAGTTTTGAGTAGAGAAGATTATTGGAAAAAAGTTGTTGCAAATTTAATCTTCCATTTCTTTCAATTTAGTTCATCTTTTGTATTTAGAATCAATGTTCAGATTTGAATCAGGATGATATTTGTTAATTATTCAATTGAATTTGATTCGATTATGATATTTTAAATTTCTTTTATCTAGGGTGAGATGAATCTTAATAATGAATCTTGTATTGATTTTTGACTTTTGATTTAGATTATCTTCTTTCTCATTATTTCTTCCTTTCTATGCTTAATGCATGCATGTGATTGGCCACCATGTATATGAATTGAGGTTCATAATCCATACTTGAGAAAGATGAATATGAATAGACTCTTGAACGGAAGAACATATTATACAATGATGACTAGATATAGACATTGTACATGTGCAATCTATGTGATCAATAATATATTACACATGGGTGTCTAGGCTTAATGGTTTTATTAATGTTGATTTGCATAGAGACATAGTAGATCACATCAATAGGCAACTTACCATAGCACTTGAGAAAGGGTGATAGATATTTTAATGCATCTTATTGATAATGAGAGGAATGATAATCTAATCAATCCAACAAATCAATACAAGTGGATTTGTTAGGTGAAGTTGAATCCCTAGATATTCTTTCCACTAATTTTTATTCACTTGCTCTTAACACATGTTTCCTAGTTAGTTTCTTTGTGTTATTCAGATTTAATTTTTTTAGCATCTTTTTGAAAATTAAGTGACCAAATAATAAAAATTTGATAAAATTTTGGTACTTAGTGTAATAATTAAACAACTCTTGGGACGATATTCTATTCATCAGATCTATATTACTTGTGATCTTGTATACCTGCATAAGACTCAACAAGGGTTTTACCTGATTTGCAACCCCAAGCAACTTTGGCGCATGTGCCTACGGGCCCAAGTAGCAACCATGCCGGATCTAATGTCCTAATTTTTGTGAACTTTTATTTTCTAAAGTTTTATATTATTCAAAAATTTTAGCACATTTCTTAACAAATCATCACAATTTTCAAATAAATCATCACAAATACATGACACTTAGAATTGATAATGCATGATGTTATGTATTTATGTCTATCATTCATAATTCTCTTCTAATTTTATAAAAACTACCTAGCAATAATGGTTTATTGAAGATGTTAGCAAGTTGTGCATTTGTAGATATATATTCCAAACAAACATCATACTTTTCTATGTGGTCTCTAATGAAATGATGTTAATTTCAATATGCTTAGTGTGTGAATATAACATTAGTTCGTAAATGTAACATTGGATTTTTCATCAAGCATATTTCACTTTTATTGTCATACCTTATTGAAATGTCTTTATAATTCAATCCATAAATAATAAATTTGTGCACAATAACTTCCTATAGTAATATATTGTACTTCTATAGTGGAGAGAGTAACACTTGTTTATTTCCTTGAAAACCATGAAACCAACATATTTTCAAGGAACTAACATGTTCCACTTGTGCTTCTCTGATCAACTTTGTTTCCTCTAAAATCTGCACCTAAATATCAAATAAGTTCAAAGCTTGAATCTTTTGGACACCAAAGCCCTATACTTGGTACGTCAACTAGATATATAAAAATTTGTTCAACTACAATGTTACTCTTTTGGACTTAACTAAAATATAATGCGCAAATATACACTAAATATTATATCTAGTCTAGATGTAGTTAAGTAAATTAAGGAACCAGTCATGCTATGATATAAATTTTGATCTACTAGTTTACCCCTTTCATCTTTATCCAGTCAGGCTAAGTTGCTTATTAGAGTGTTTGCTACTTTGACTCCTTCCATTCCAAACTTCTTGAGCATTTCCTTTGTGTATTTGGATTGGCAAATATATATGCCATCTTTGTTGGTTCCCAAATCTAGGGTGTATGTCAAAATAAGAGACCAAGAAAGATTGGAAATCAAATGGAATGTGAAAGTGAAAAAAATAAAAATAAGTGGAAGTACACAAGCACATAAGACAATAAGCACAAAAGGATTATAGTGGTTCGAACTCTCTTAGTACCTACTTTACTCTCCAAAGTGTCCCCAACCTTGGGTTCTATTAATAACATGTGAAATCACACTTTCTTAGTTTCCTGGATTACCAAGAACTCAATACAACTTGGTTTCTCTGAGCTAAGGAGGAAATCATACATTGTTTGTGCAAGCACAGAGAAGCACACCAGTGAAAGCACATAAGCACATAAGATAATAAGCATGCAAAGATTATAGTGGTTCAAGCCCCCTTAGCACCTACTCTACTCTTTAAGGTATCCCCAACCTTAAGTTCTAATAATAACGTATGGAATCGTACTTTTCTTGGTTTCCTTAGATCACAAAGAACTCAATATAACCTAGTTTCTCCAAACTAACTAGGAACGCATACACTATTGGTTTCCTGAGCTCACCAACAAACTCTTACACTAACTAGTTTCTTAAACTCAACAGCAACTCCTTTGTAATACATATAAAGTATACAAAGAATGCCTCTATCTAGGCTAAGATGTAAACACAATTGAGCTCAAATATAAAGATTAAATCATAAACTTTACAGTTCTTCGAACACCTCTAAGATGAGAATGATGCAACTTTAAGCTCATTGATCTTTATAGCACCTTATAGTGAATGCATGTGGAAACTTGAATGAATTTTTTATGATTGATTTGTGTTTAGCTCATGAAACCTTCAAGCATCATTTTCTTCCTCAATGAGCTTCTATTTATAGTTTTTAAAGAGGCTTATGAGTGTTTAGAAGAGGACCATTAGAATGCCAGGTCAATTTTCAATCATTAAAACAAAAACTTCTTCAGACCTCTGAAGGTCGAGGCATTCCTTTGAAGATTTCTTTGAAAATTACTGTACCAGTTACTGTAACACATAGGGAGGCAACAAATTCTTTAAAACTTTGAAAGTTGGGTCATTCCGCTGAAGCTTCCTCTAAAAATTATTGTAGCAAAGACTATAGCACATGGGAAGATAACGTAGTCTTCAAAACTCTGAAGGTCAGAGTGCATCATCTAAAGCTTCCACTAGAAAGTACTATAGCAATTTACTATAGTAGTTATAAAATAGGATGTTCTTCAAACCTCTAAAGATGAGATTTAGAACTCTAAAGCTTTCTCTAAAAGTTATCGTAGCAATTTACTATAGCTTCATACTTCATTTTAGACAACAATATTTTTAGACTTCTGAAGGTAAGGTTTAGACCTCTAAAGCTTTTTCTGAAACTTGAAATGTGTCATCTAAAGCTTCCTCTAGATTTTGAAATCTTAGCAAAACTCATTAGCTTAAAGTTCAAGTAATTTATAAGTTTTATTATCATCAAAACTACACACCTAAACTCAAAAATCTTTTCTTTATTTGATTTGCAATCCAAAAAAGTAATTAAGCTCTCCCATCATGCTTATTTCAAATTTAGCCTACATTATCCTTGAAAATTTTTTGCATAGAGTTTCATTAATGACATCAAAGATAATGTTATCTACATATAAGTGAACTAATAAAATATCTTTTCCATTATTCTTAATAAATAGTGTAGTGTCAATATTTCCTCCTTTAAATTTATAATTACTAAGAAACTTACTTAATCGATCATACTAAGCTCTTGGAGCTTATCTTATTCCATATAAAGCCTTAGTAAGCTTGTCCACATGATTTGATTGATCATTTAATTCAAAACCAAGAGAATGGTCAACGTACACTTCCTCATTTAGATAACCATTAAAAAATGCACTCTTGGCATCCATTTAGAATAATTTAAAGTTCATTTAAGATGCAAATACAAGTAGCATCCTTATGGCTTTTAATCTAGCTACAGGGGCATAGGATTCCTCAAAATCTATTTCATCCTCTTAGGAATACCCCTTAGCTACTAATCTAGTTTTATTTCTAATAACCAATCTACTTTCATCTAACTTATTTCTGGAAACCCATTTAATTTCAATCACATCAATACACTTGGGTCTTGAAACAAGTTTTGAAACTCTATTTCTTTCAAATTGATTTAGCTCCTCTTAAATGGCAATAATCTTATTTTCATCATTAAGGGCTTGATGAATGCACGTGGTCTCAATGTTAAAGATAAATGCAAAATGCCAACAAATACTGTGTATGGATTTTCTAATTCTAACACTATCATAAATATCTCTTTGTTGTAGCGTGAATTGGAAATGGCAAAGCAAACTTTACAGCTTGACAAATGTTCTAGTTCGGGCAACACAAGTAGGGAGCAAAAAGACATCCTCAGCCAACAGAGGTAGCAATCTCTGCTCATCTTTTCTAAGTCCAGCGTGATCCCAAA
>JAYJMB010066279.1:5728-19525 GCA_036873735.1 Pouteria campechiana
ATAGAAAAGCTAACATAAATACATTGAAATTTTATTTATATAGAGCAACGTAATCAAAATTCTAAAATTGTTTAGGTTACAGTTAAATATAATTTGAACAATCCCACGTATCAATTCGATTGGTCAACCCAAAGGCAATCTAAATTTCCAAGGGATGGTTAAGGTTGGCTAGATGGTGTAAGGTTATGATTAGATCCGAATTAAAATTTTTAAAGTTAGGATTAAGATTAGGTTGAACCTAGCCCAAACTAACTAGACTGGGCTGGGTTGAACCAATTTTTTGAAACCCAGATGTATGCACCCAGGTCTACAAAACAGGTCACATGTTCCCGGTTCACGTATCTATTCATATTAAGCTCAAGTGCAACTCATCAGGACCTTCTGTTAAATGGGGTAAACTATCAGGAACCTATGGTTGCAGCTGGGTTTGGATTTAATTTGATCTTAGCTAATTTCTTAGGGCTGAAAATTTTTAAAACCGAGTTGAAAGTGTTAAGTTCAACCCATCCTACTTTAGTAATAAATTTTGAGCTGAGGTCAGAAAACTACGTGAATTTTAACCTGATTTCGTGAAACATTAGTCACAAATGTGCATATAAATAGGTATAAATTTATATCTCCATTCTAATTTTATAACTCACTCATAACTCATTCCTTGTCATGAATTATATTTAATCATAATTTAATTAGAATGATTTTTTTAGAAGGCTTATTTTGGATGCATTAACAATGTAAGTGCATTAGTAATATGTTTTTTTCTATATATTTTTTAAGATTGTTATAATATATTAACTATTATAATAACTATACTTTTCTTCATCATAATCTTTATTTTCAATATTTTTTACTTTTTCATTAAAAACTTTATATTACTTGTGTTATCCTTACTTCACTTCTCTAATATATTTCCCTTTCTGATGCACTCTATCCAAATAAATCTAAAAAAGTTTTATAACTTTTACTTAGCCTTGAAAGCATTTACTTCATTTTTACGGTAGATCAATGCTATTATATCATTGAGTGATTAACGTTCAAATTTACTTTATTCTATGATTTAATTAAGTTGTTATTGATTAATTATACTTATATATATATGAGGATTATTTATATGCTTTAGTTTGTATAAAAATATGCTTAAATCTTATAATTTATTTTTCCTACTTCTCGCCTTCTTTTTTTTGCATTATTATATATTTATTTTTAACATTAATATATTAAGATCTATAAAAAATATAGACATGTTTGTTGCCTGATGATGGATACTTAAGACGAATGCATAGGCACAAGAGATATCGACCTGAATTATCAAATCAAATCAGGCCCAAAGTTTTCCCGAATTAACCCCAATAAACCCAACCTCCCGTCCTGGAACTTGAACCCTGAAGGAAGCACAAATCCAGCCCATAAGCTCATCTGGCAGATCCATCAGCATTTAAATATCATGGCCAGCAAAATCAAACCGTCTCGGTCAAACATGTCACACACGGAATAGGAAGGAAAATGGCTTTTAAATAATAGTTTATTAATGGTAGAGAACGGCACTCTTCCTTGTCCTTGCATTTTTCTTAAGCATCGACCTCATCAACGTTTCAGATATCTCGCACGTACAAGAGTAGCTCATGCGCACGGGAGTTGCATCCAGATAGTATCATGTACTTTCTCTCGGCACACGTTGAGGCATGCAGATATGCGTATCTCAATAGCGCGTGGTGGGTAGCATGAAGCTTATCCGTGCGATGCAGACGTCGCTGTGAATCTATAAATCTGGACCGCTAGTCTGGAACGCCGTTGAGTCAACGCGATTGCAAATGACCAAACAATGGACTCCGATTTGCTCTTCCAGGTGCAACAACCAAGGTAAATAAAAAAAGGTAAGGTAGAGTCAACTTAATATAGATAATTAGCTGAAGTTGGCCCACCACATGGACGATCTGGATCATCTTTTTTCTCACTGCACGATGCAAATGACGCTTGCAACGAATTCAGTCCGGTTCGTCGCGCGAGCGTTACCGAGATCGAAGAATGACGCTGGCCCACTGGTGCAGCCAAGAACCGCGCACGTGAAAAATATTTCCAGATCCACACGGTTTGAGAAGGTATGCTATGTTCTCCATTATTGACAATGATGTTGATCGTTGGCCTTTCAATCGCTGCAAATTCTATGAAACGTTTTTTAATTTATTTTTCTGTTGGCCTAACCATGTGTGGATGTGAATTTTGTTGAAAATTAATCAATTTCATCCAAAGTATCAATGATAAAAATCACGTCTATGCTAAATTAAGAAAATTTAAAATTTTTTACTATAATTTCATGGGAAGAGACGCTCCACTATCCGAGTACGATCTTTGGTGATACCCAATAAATTCATGTCTACAAGATGGACGGAGCGGATTTTAAGCATGTTTTGTTTTTTAACGCAGATGAGGAGGGGCAAGTCCACAGAAGAGTCAGTCGCGAGGTACGTTGGGGGTTTAGAGAATCGGAGTGGGAGAGAGGCGGTCAAACCGCGGATCGCCGACCGTCTAATCAACGGATGAGAAGGACGAAACCCGAGTAGATCCAACGGCCTAGAACAAATCTTCAATCATTCCTAGGGCTGCAAGCGGACTCACCTCTTCCGCAATTAAATTCCTCTCCTATCATCTCAGCGTTTCTCTTTCCGGCTCTGGTTCCTTTTGTTCTGCTCATCCAGCCCCGGCCAGGCCTCCTCCTCTCCCTTAAATGCCCCTCTCCTTCTCGTAAAAGATCAAGACCTCTTCTTCTTCATCGTCTCTTCTCTTCCTCTCCGCTGTCGATGATGCAATCCGCAAACGGCTCAGATCCGCAACAGCAGCAGCAGTGGATATCGATGCATTATCCATCTGCCGCGATGATGATGCAGCCGCAGATGGTGCCTCAGCATTATCAGCCGCCTCATTTCATGGCCTACCACCACCCTCCACCGACTCAGCAGCAGACGCCGCCTCCCTCGTCCTCCGACGATAACAAGACGATCTGGGTCGGCGATCTGTACTACTGGATGGATGAGAATTACCTCCATAGTTGTTTCAGTCAGACCGGGGAGGTCAGTCTTGTCCTTTTCTTTTCACATTTGCTTTATCTGTTTATCTTGGCTGTCGGATTTTGTTTGATGTTGGTTAGGGTTTAATCTGTCTCTGCTTTTTCCGCATGAAGATGATGATTTCTTTAGCTTTTTTTGTTTTGTTTTGGGATGAGTAGATGCTGTTTCGATGTGCCACCGAAATGAATTGTAGAATTCTCTTTGGGACTCGCAAGAGATTTTTGAGCGTTTCTTGAAGGAATTATATATCGTTTAAGTCCAACTTTGAGTTGATATTGTTGTTAATTGGAGTCCTTATTGGCAATATGATATCTTGAAGGGAAATTAAGACAAGGTGTGGTCTTGTAAGTTGACCAATTTAGGGTAATGTTCTATTTAGTGCTCTATTTTTTTTCTCTATTGGATAGTTCCAATGTTCATGGGGACATGTAGGGTTGCTATTTTGGTTCGAATGGTCAAGGTAGCAAAATCGAACCTCATCAGTTGCTTCAGTCTTTTAAAGAATTGCACTTGGATGCTCAAGGCTAATGTCACTCGGGTTGGGCTGCAAGAGGACCTTCATTATTAATGTTGCACATGATATCTATCTGCTACACTATATCCATCTCATACTTTCTAGATCTAATAGCAATATCATCAATATTTACGAACACAAACACTGTCTAGTTTGCACAGAGGTTAGTTGGGTTGCAGTGCATGACTTCTCGGGTTGAGACAAATCTTACCTTTTAGGTCATGTTCAGGGTTTCTAGCACTAGTGGACCCTGAACTCGACCAAAATTGCACCAGTAGTAAGGGCAACTGACATGGCTTGCATGAAATGGGGATTCGATGATGCATGAAGATCCAAATTTTGGCTTGGTGTCTTTGCCTTTTTGATGCCTTGTGATTTTGAAAAGCAAAACATTCAAAACATCATAATTGCTGCTGGTATTAGTGTTTATGGCAGGTAGCTTTGAGAGTAGAGTGAGTGGACTATAGGTGTTTAATCATTCCAGTAACTTCAACAATGATCTGTTGCACTATTGAACTGATTTATGATTCCTGTATAATGTTGTAGAACTGATCAAAATTTCATTTCATTGTGTTTCATATGGAAGGTATGATCTCCCAGTTGCTATTTTTGGTATCATGTTCAAGTTCTGAGCTCCAAGGTTCTGTGTCTTGCACTGGCCCTGTTCTAAGTTTTGAAAGTGCAGTTTTTCTGCCATTGAATTGATATTGATGGTCTGAGCTTCAAATTGCAAATTTCTTACCAGTTGGAAATGGAATTTCAATTTGATGATTATTCTTTGTCATGAATCTGAATGAAACTACCTTGTTCTTTCATTACATCCGATTAGTGGCAATCTTTCTATGTACTCTATTGGAGCATATGCATGAGCCTTTGCTAAACTGGGTTATCAAGAAAGTCTAGTCTTTTTCTCAATTATCAGTTAGATCTTAGTTCCCGAGTGACATAAGATCTATGTGGTTCAAATGTGGTGGAAGTCTAGAATGTGAACAATACATGCCCCGTCTTGTGCTTGTTTAATGACCAAGCCTTTAGGCAACTTTACATCTCTTTACATGATGTTCAAATAGATGCTGGATGTTTATAGCATAGTGAACAATGCATGTTTGTGACACTTTGGCAACATATGTTATACAGGTTGTCTCCATAAAAGTCATTCGTAATAAACAAACTTGTCAGTCAGAAGGCTATGGATTTGTAGAATTTCTTTCACACGCAACAGCAGAAAAAGTTCTGCAGAGCTACAATGGTGCTACAATGCCTAACACCGACCAGGCATTCCGGTTGAATTGGGCAACATTTAGCATGGGAGATAGACGTTCTGATGCTGGCTCTGATCACTCTATATTTGTTGGTGATCTGGCTCCCGATGTCACAGACACAGTGTTACAAGAAACTTTTGCTAGCAAGTATCCATCTGTAAAAGGTGCAAAAGTTGTCATCGATGCAAATACTGGTCGTTCCAAAGGTTATGGCTTTGTAAGATTTGGCGATGATAATGAGAAATCACGTGCTATGACCGAAATGAATGGCGTATATTGTTCTAGTAGGCCCATGCGCATTGGTGCTGCAACGCCCAGGAAGTCATCTGGATTTCCGCAGTCTTATTCTTCTCAAGGTACTAGTTAATGTTATCCATTTCAATATGTTTCAACTGTGTTCTGTATCTTCTTAATCGGGATTTCTTAGTCTAATGTTTTAGATGGATTACAAGCATGCATTCATTTCAAATTCTGGCGCAGATCATTGATGCTTTCTGGTTACGTTTATAAGTTGTGTATTCTTATATTTTTTTACTTTTTTTATTGAATGATGTTGTGTGTGCGTGCTCTGGTTACCTTTATAAGTTGTGTATTCTTATGTTCTCTTGCTTTTTTATTGAATGATGTTGTGTGTTTGTGCTTTGGATACCTTCATAGGTTGTGTATTCTTATATTCTTTTTTGCTTTTTCATTGAATGATGTTGTGTGTTTGTGCTTTGGATACCTTTATAAGTTGTGTATTCTTATATTTTCTCGCTTTTTTATTGAATGATGTTGCATGCGTGTGCATTTATCGACAAGAGAACAGGAAAGCTGGAAGTTCAAAATTAACAATTTAGATGTCTGCAGATCTTGGCTAGGGATGGATAAATGAGGTGTTGTTGGGGGGTTTTGTTTTGCAGACCTTTTCTTCAGCAAGAGAGCCTTGATATTTCCTTGTCAATGAATGCATAAAAAAAGTGGCCTGATTGTTTTTTGCTTAGGGTTAGAGTCTCTTCATGGGACTGTTTCTGGAGGCCCCTTCAATCAAAGCCCTGCTAATCAGAGTCCGTGAAGGAGGTATATCATCTCTTCGGTCTGTCAGAATCCAAGTGTCCTACTAGACCAGAATAATCCAAAATAGTGTGCCATTGGCTGTTCAGAATAAGGCTTACAAGCACTTTTTCTCATTTCTTCTGCATGATGTTGCTATATGCTACATTTTGATACCTTTTTTATGGGTGAATGGCAACAAATAAGGATTAATATTGCTGAATACAGTTCCAATTATTTTTTCCATCAACAAACTCTGTTAAAATCAAAAGATCTTCTTAATCATCAAACACGTTAAGGACAGATGACCTTGCAATGCCTAAGCACAATTGACTTGCCCACATGCAAGCCTGAAGGTTGCATGTTCTGTTTTTGTTTTAGTACAGTTCCAATCCGTTTTTTCCATCAACAAACTCCATTTCTTAAAATCAGAAGATCTTCTGAATCCATAAAACATGTCAAGGGGGGTTGACCTTACAATGCTTAAAGCACAATTGGCTTTCCCACATGCAAGCCTGGAGTTTGCAGGTTCTATTTTAGTTTATAACTTTATTATATAATATATGTAAGCATCAACATTAAAATTACATACAAAAATAAGATTTTTATATTTATAGTTCTTTAAATTTCAAATTTACACAATTTAAATCTCGAAGAACAGTCGAAACTGAAGCAATCATCCATGAATTAACGAAGCATCCTATCCTAGGAAAGTTTCATATCTCTCCATGAGAAAATGTCAGTTAGCATGATCATCAGCTTTTTGAGTTCTTATGAAAGGTAGCAGTTGCCACCAGAAAAAAGTTTAACTAACTAAATTAAATAACTATGTATATAACTAGCTTACAAAAGCAGAAACAAATAAGAAAGCCAAACAGTTGAAACTGAGAATAGAGAAAAGAAAAATGATAAAAGCACATTCAATCAGTTGTAAGTTGGATGCAAAATACAATGAAGAGTTAAAAAATTACATTACATGTATTATCATCCACACACACACACACCAAAAAAAGGAACTAAGAAATTACAGGTATAAAGACATACCACTGTTTAATGCTGTTTTCACACCCCTAAGATTTACATGCAGGCTTCACACCCAAAGACTTGAAAAAAAAGAAAGAAATAAAAAAAATGAAATGAATAGAAAGAAATTGCAATCTAGAAAAAATACATAGCAGATATTGTATTTATCCATACATAAAAAATTAACAAATAACAGATATTAAGATATATCTCTGTTTCATGCTGTTTTCACACCCTAATTGCTTCATACTTTTGTACTCCCTAAGACTTGTGAGCTGCTTTTACACCCAAGTCTTAAGAAAAAAAAAAGAAAAAAAAAAGAAAAAAAAAGGAAGAAAAAGAAATTGCATATGAGGCTTTGATTGGAAGGTGCCCATGACAAAAACTGAAATAGGGACAAGGGGAAAAAGAGTCAGCATAGGGGAAGATGGAAAGGCAACAAAAGACGCCATAAGTCAAAGAAAGTTAGTAGAATATATTAATTCAAAGTGAGGAAACTACTTGTAGTGTGATCAAGTAAAAAATGAATCTATCAAGCTTCACAAGCATTTGGACTTGAAATGGGAGAATCACAATCTCTCCTTTGTTTGGCTTCAATCCCAAGAAACGTGGCTGAAGGTCTTTACAATATCAAAGGAATCATCTGAAATCTTTTCTTGATTATTGAAAGTAACATAGATGAAGAGAATTTATGCTATATGTCCATTCGGAGTGGAGGGAAGATTGTTTCTTTCGTTTTGTGCTTCAATGGCCATCACATATGATTAAAAGTGTGTTTTTCACAAATATTATCTGCTGCTTGTGAATCTTGTTTTTATCAGTAATAGCAAGTGAGAAATCCATATTTTTTGAAACCTTGGTGATGCTAGTTTTTTTTGAAGAATTTTAATGCCAGGGCTTTGGAATTTGGAATTTTTTTTTATCCCTTATATTTTATGCCTGTGGGATTAATAAAAATCACTGAGGTTATAAACATCATGAATGAGTTAGCACTCATCACAAAATAGCCCAAGGCATTCTAATGTATTGTATATGTCTCCTTAAGGGCTTTTTAGATAGTTAGAAGGGGAAAGGAAAACTTCTTTCTTCTATTGATGGTCAGAGGGGGGAAAGGAAAACTTCTTTCTTCTACTGTTAACTTTAAAAGACATGTACTTGCACTTGTTGACTCTTATTTTCCCCCCAATAAAACCTATTCCTTTCATTATTTACTCCATCCTTTCCACAAAATAAAGCCTATTATTTTGTCCTTATATGTTATTTCACTAGCATTATTTTCATTCTTGTTAACATTATTTTTTCTTGGCCCTTGAAAATGTCATGGTCTCCCTATGCAAATAACTCCTTAGGTGCATTTGGACATTAAATTATAAATGAAAATTCTAGGTGCTGTGCTTATGGTTTGAGTGAGCTGCACTGTAACCAAAATTATTTCACTCTTATGTCACATTCTATTCTCCTTTTGCACGAGTATCATATACTGTGTTGCAAACCATGACAAATTTATAGAAAGTGGAGGAGAAATTCGTTTATTGGGCGTCATTTAGACACAAGTTCTGGAATTTTATTTTTGGAGTTTTCCACTAGAGCTAATCTCCAAGAGTAACCTTGAGCTTGTCACAGGCTGGAGGCCTTAAACTAAGTTATCGTAACTTGAGCTTGCTTTTAAGTTTCAATTTGAGCTTGATCCAAGTCTAGTTGAATTGCTTGACTCATTTTGTTAATATGTTTAATACAAATGAAGAAACATAAGTGAGCAAAGCTCAAATTCAAACTAAGATGTATCTTTCTAATGAAGTTTATGTTGAGCTGGAGGAACCAAATTCACCCAAGCTTACCTCGGTTTACTTGTCAAAAAGCCCAAAAAAGCAATATCCACCTCCTTTAAAACACAACTGAACTAAAACAGGGGAAAAACAGGAAAGGAAATGAGAAAAAAAAATTCTAACAATTGTTAAGGCTTTAGCATTTGTGTGGAAAGCTCAGAATACTGTGTCATACTGAATGGTGTTTTAACAGTCATCCTGGTTATCTTGATAGACAGCAAAGCCTGTGGAATGGGCTGCATGATCCTTGCAAGAAATTTTGGAAACAAATTGAAGAGATTGTGAATTTTTAAGGTATTGAACATTATGTCTACTTTGTTGCAAGTTTCCTTTGTGTGAAAAGAATTCATATTTCCTTTGTGCTCATTTTCCTTTAATACTCAGCTATATATTCCTCTTTAATTTTTGTTATATACTCTGATTTTCATCGACGTTCATTCGAATCTAGCTGTTTATTGTACTTTATCTCCTAAATGGTTTTTAGGTTGTTCTGAATTATATGCTCTGTACGGGGAAGTAGGGGGTCTCTGTTCAACATTCTGTGCTTGTGTTTGCATTTTACATTTGAAATATTACCTGTCATGTTGAAATCAGATTTAAACACCAGCTGAACTGGTATCCATGATGTGGATGCTTCAGTGACAAAAATATTCCTCCTCTTATTTTCTTTAACCAGCTGTGGTATTAGTAGGTGGTTATGCTGCAAATGGTGCTTCTGCACAAGGCTTCCAGTCTGATAGTGATTCAACTAATACAACAGTGAGTCTGGATTTTTCCTCCTGTATTTTGGTCAATGAATTTTAATTCAGAATGTCACTAACACTATTCTTATGGTAGATATTTGTTGGAGGGCTTGGCCCAAACACCAGTGATGAGGAACTGAGACATGCATTTTCACAGTACGGTGAGATTGTCTCTGTAAAGATACCAGTTGGGAAAGGATGTGGTTTTGTTCAATTTGCTCAGCGGTATAGCTTCCAACCATGGTTCCATAGCAAACATGATGGCATCATCTCTCTAAGATTGCTTGAATGCATTATTGTATTTTTAAGTTTCTCCTTTTTCCTGATAGAAACCATGCTGAGGAAGCATTGCAGAAGTTGAACGGGACAGTCATTGGGAACCAGACAGTTCGTCTCTCTTGGGGTCGCAATCCAGCAAACAAGCAGGTAGCATTGGCAATCTTACATGAGCCAACTTGGATGCTTGCTTTTATTTTCTGTATGATTTGTGTACTTTTTCATCGTATATTTTTTTACTTTTATGTATTTTTTATTTCTCGGTTTTGGCAGCCAAGGGCAGATCCAAGTAATCAGTGGAATGGAGCATACTTCGGGGGCCAGGTTTATGATGGATATGGCTATGCTGTACCACCTCATGATCCAAATGTGTATGCTGCTGCATCATACGGGGCTTATCCTATGTATGGAAACCACCAACAGCAAGTAAGCTGAGGTCTTTGAAATGCGGAGTCATAGGATAGTCAGACATTATGAACACTAGATGACTGTAGTTGCAGTTTGTGTAGCTTAGTCATCGGCAATGTATCATCATCCTCTTGGTGAACTAGATTGACACCCCCCTTTTCTCTGGAGATTCTATTGCATTTTCCCTTTAAATTTTGACAGTTTGGAGGAGAGGGATAATTCATCAATGATCTGAATCTGAGCATGATTGCGTGATTATTTAATTATTTTATTTTATTTTTTAATTCGAGCTCTAGTTGGAAACATTTTTATGATTGACGTGCCTGTAGTAGTACTGGTAGCAGTCATAAAAAAAAAAAAATCATTACCATGGGCGATGCTTCTAAACGAATCTGGACATTCTGGGTGAATATTCATTTGGTTGTTTTTACCGATGATGAGAATAAAGAGTTCGTGGACAGCCCTTATATTTTAACTCATGCGCAATGGCAATGGCAGGAGTTTTTCTTGCTGGAATCATGATGGATTCAATTTTTCAAAATTAGAAAAATACTAGATGAGTAGCATTCTAATATCAGAAGGTTTCCGCTTGGCCCTACTTGGGGTTTTTCTGCCGCTTGGCTATGACCCTGAGTTCTGTATACAAGGGGTAAGATCTGGTTCAGGTGGCGATAGATATTTTGTATCCTGCAGTATTAGAGTTGGATGCAGGATGATGTAGCTGCTGCTGGTTTAGATTGCTTTTGATCAGGTTTTGGATTTTAAAATCTTTTATCCTAGTAAGGTTATATTGTCTTCTGGTCGAAGTTCCTTAAACAACAGGTTTTGCACCGGTGCTGTGAGCTTATGGCTAAAATATAGTTGATGGTGATTCGATCTGTCATTCGGTTGCATGGGAATTTGTGAGGACATTGTATTTTCAAATTCAGGACAATACTTAACTACCATATGAATTACCTTTAGCTGTTCAAGAAATTGTGACATCTGAAGCGGGGATGCGGAAGGCATCTTGAACGAAGGTAGACATACAGTTAAATGTGCTTACGCCAGATAAATCGTAATCTATTGATCAGTTGGTTTAGGAGGGTCGGAGTCGACGCTGCTCTACTCATGGGAATTATTAATGGGGATCACACAATGCATCTGTAGTCAGGTTTTGTCTCGATGCGACAGCGTTGCATTTGTCTGCCATCTTCTTTGGTGATTTCGCTATCTGCTCTAGGTAGTACTCTCTTAGATAGTCCATTTCTATATTTGAATGTGAGAGGGAAGAATCAAAACATGCTGATCAAATTTCTATATTTCGTTCCACAAGGTCTCATGGGGTTCCGTGCAAGATGTCTACATCGAAGGGTGAAATAATTTTGTAGCCACCTCATTTTAGTGCATTGAATTGTTTAAATTGTTCTCGTTCTATCTAAAAGAGATTAGAAGTACTAAAAGAAATCTAAATGTGATTGAAAATATTAAATCGTAACATATTCTCTTAACATTGAGGCCGCATGGGCACGAAAAACCATCAGGTTATTGCAACTTGTGGATTCTCAAAACCTTATGAACTATGCTAATGATATTTAATCGTTGACCTTTTTGATAATTTACTTTGGCCATCTTATGATTAGGATCATCATTGTCTCATTGTATTAATGTTCAAAATCAGCTGGATAGGAATGGCAATTGGCCTCCAATTTCTTCGGAGCTAAAGACTTAGGATGCTTTGAGTAAGAATTTACACTTTTGTATTCTGTTTTCTATCTTTCGATAGACTTCAAATATTCAGGATTGAAGACAGTAGGCCGTGGCCATCTTCTACATTTTTAAGTTCAATAATCAAATTGCTCATGACAAGAATCATCAAATACTTGCATTTTGTGTAACATGAGTCTGAATTGTTTGGCTGAATCTCCGAAATATTGGGATGCTAGTGGTAGTTGGGCGCAAGTAATACTCCTTGCTACAATTCCAAAAATGTTATAATGGATGAGTTACATGTTCCGATGTTCCTTTAGCCGCTGTAATGGCAGAGGGTGGGATGGTGTTTTAGACAATTGTTTGTATACCATCGTTAAATAGTGCGATTAAACAGAAATATAATTAAAAATAGCTCTGAATTTTCAGCTTAAAGAATCAAGAAACGTCCCGGTCTAAAACTTCACCCCATTTCTAGAAAAAATCAGTAGAGATTCCTATCCAAACAACAAACCTTGTAACAAGCTTAGGCAAATAAGACACAGATATCTTAATCAGAATGATAAAAACTGTGTGAAGCCATAGAATATTTCAAATGCCGTCTCATAGGTTGGGAAGCAACTTGTTTGTTTAAGCAGCAAACCATTGCCAAGTTTGGATAAAATGGATGATATTTCAAAGGATGTTTAGCTACAGAAACCACACATGCCATTACATCAAAAACATCACAAGACAAAGGAAATGAAAAACAGGGACTATGCCTAGGCATTTAGTGAGATGAAGGGGGAAGCACCCCTTGAAGGAAAGATGAGATCATGGTCAATGCTCTCGGGGGTTGGTAGCTTGGAACAAAGTGTCCAGCTCCTCTGACAGTCACCAGCACCAGTCCTTTGTACTTCACTACATATCCTCCTACCTGCCATTCATCCAGCATCATCAACAGCAGTAATATCCTGCATCGTCATGATTCTTATATTGGGAAGACTATGCGGACCTTCCATCATGTGGGCCATGCCCAAAATATGTCAAGATCCAAAAATCAATAACAACAGCTGGTCCTAATCATCAGTTTCTTCTACAATTGGATCCAATCTCAGTAGGCCATATATATGGGGCAGCTGTCCATTTTCTCCGGTCATCCATTAGGCGTATTTTACTGGCATATTTTTGTCCAAGGAAAGAGTGCACAAAATGGAAAACTGGAATCAACAACGGATTTAGTAGTGTGTTTGATTTTGGCCAAACATAGAGTATTACCTCACTTTGGGAGTACCAAGCACGCCAGGGAGTGTCCACAGGATATCCAAGCTTGTGAATGGAGTATCTGGTCCCTGTAATAGGACATGCACTGTCCATGTCCCCACTGCAATAAAATGAAAAGCAAAAAAATAATAAAGAATTAAAATGAACAAAAACTTAATTTTTTTCTTTAAAAAACAGAACCAGGTTGTGGGAACTTGCCTGTACAACCAGATGCGTAGACCACTTGCAACCAATTCATCAATGATGGGTAAAACGGTTGATGGGCTATCGTGCCATGTGAATACGCTTCAACAATGAATAAAAGAATTTTTAAAAAATCACAGATTTTAGTGAGTATTAGCACAGTCTAACAATAAAAGGTGTTGTGTCCTTGCAGGTCCGGGGCAGATATTTGTTTGGTGGTCCATTTACAAGGTACCCTTAGGCCTAGCACTTATGCGAACCATATTCACAAACGCTCAGACCACTTGGGAAATGGAACTCGTGTGCTAGCTTGGTAAAATCTTTCCAGAAGTGCACCACTACGCCCTTCCTCTTTTCAAGCCATGCATTTGAAGATTTAGGAGTCTGATGGCTGACGTGATGACTGTATAAGCCGGTCTTCTGCTAACATCTTAGTAAATTTATGGAGTGTTTGTTTGCCCCACAGGTAACGAAATTCATGGTTAAAAACAATAGGAAAATTCAGCAATAAACATG
>JAYJMB010066290.1:0-22500 GCA_036873735.1 Pouteria campechiana
CATAATTAAAGCTCTTCTTTGTTATGAACTACATGAGCCAAATAGCCTACCTTGTGATTAATTTTTCCTCTTATTGATCCCCTTTGAGCTTTATAGATTTTTATTATGAACCTATAGTACAAGTTTGAAACTCAAAAAAATAATATCTTTACCCAAGCCATAGATCTAGTGGAGCATGAGTCATCATTGTGCTATGTATGAGTGTATAAGAAATAAAGTGTGGGGGTGTCAAAATTTGTGGAATGACTATGATTGGTGAAATAAAACATGTTATTGTTCTTAAAATTGAAAAATAAGAAAAAAATGTGAAAGTGAAAAAAAAAGAAAAGAAAAAGAAATTATCAAAATTTCAAGGGAAGGGGTATATTTATACATCATGTATTCAAAGATGAAAGATGTTGGATAAAACAAGTGACTTTACATGTCTTATATATTTAAAATTGAATTGATTTATTTGTACTTCACTAATTTCAATGGCTTTTGAACTACATTCCCAAATATTTCTCACCTTTACCCTAAACCTCATTACAACCCATGAGAAGTCCTTATGATTCATGATATGCATGAGATCCTAGTAATGGAGAATGAAAAGATATGCAAGCTTATGGTATATCATTTTCATTGGAATGAATTTGAGCGGAACATATACCCTTCAAAGACATGAGAGTAGAGTGTTTATTTCCATAAGGGTTCTACTTAGTTTAATCCATCTTCAAGAGAGAATGCTTACCAAATGATTATAGGTTATGTAAGAATGACTTATCCATGATATATTATGAGTTTTGAAGAGTTTTGGTTATTCTTTATTTATGATAATTGCAACCTTGATATTCTTTTGGGAGAGAGTGAATTTGAGTTTTGCCCAAGGACGAGCAAGAGTTAAGTGTGGGGGAATTTGATTAGAATACAAAATGACATATTTTATTTTCTTAATACTTAATCTTTTATACTTATTTGACTCCTATATGTACTTATTATTCTTATACTTTGATTTAGGATACAATTGGAGTGGTTAAGTGCAAAAAGAAGTCAATTGAAGGATTTTGGAAAATTTCAGCATTACTTTGTATTTTGGGCATAAATCTCTCATCCGACCTCTGATTGAGATGATTAAATATATTATGGAAACACAAGAAAAAGTTGTACAACTTTTATGTTTTGAGTTTTAAGATATAAATACTACATCAAGGATAACTAAGCAGAGAAATTATCAAAATATGTCAAGAAGGAGCTGGAGATTACATATGGTATCACTTGTGTACCAATTTTATTATACTTAGAGGATGATTTGGGAAAACTTATCAACCTCAAAGTTGTAGATATCTAAGTTATCTAAAAAAAAAGAATCATATGATTTTGAGTTGAAATGAGGAAATTATGGTCGAAACAGTAGATACATGTTTGGCGAATAGCAAACTGGCACCAATTTCCCTTCACACCACCCCACCGGGTAGCAGAATGGGCGCTCAAGCGCTCGAATCATATAGAGTAGCAAAAATAGGTAGCAATTGGGTGCTCAAGTGGCCAATTCCTTTTCCCCACTTTTGAAAACTGCAGAAATTCCTATTTTGCATATTTTGACCCTTTATAAATAGCAGTTTCTTATGGTTTTTGAGGGGTCTGCTTGCTAGGGTTTGGTGAGACTTTTTGGTGGCTTTCGATAGGGAATTTTCTTCCTTCCCTTTTCTATTTTATTTTCTTTGTGATTTCATGGTCCTATGTGGATAAACTTTTATTCTTAGTTTAAGGAGACAGAAGCCTCAGAATCTATATACTGTGAGATCTAATTTGTTTAAATTATTCAATTTATACTCTGAGTATTGAATGTTCTTCTTTGATTCATGATCATGATTGTTATGTTTAATTATTAGAGATTTGCTGGTTTATTATTCATTGTAATCTATTGCTAAATTAGATATCAAATCTATAATTGTTTAAGCCCTCTAATCTGCGAAACAACTAAGGTTTAATAATTTACTGTATAAGAGATTATCAAATCTTAGGAGGAATATTTAATTAAATTGAATGCAATTGCGTGTGCTTATGTATTTTAGCTTCGTCAATCTCTATAAATCTTAAGGCTGCTATTAGATTAAATCTCTAGTGCGTGTCTGAGGTTGTTTAGTAGTTAGGGTTAATTGAATCATATGTTTCTAATTAACTATATTGAAGGAGAGAGAGGAAAATTTGTTCCAATTATGAATATTCAAAGTATGAACTAATTTATATTTATATTAATGATCAAATACAAGATTCTAATGGTAGATGTTAACTTGAACCAAGGTTTTCTTCTTTGATAGATATCTTTCACAACATTGCTCTTATTATACTCAAAACCCCCTTTCTTATTCACATTGCATAAAACTAAACTATATACTCCTCATAGGATTGACCCTTATTCACACTATTATAGGTAATTTAATTGGAGTAAAGTTTTAAGTTTGGTTGCCTATGACAACACACCATTACTCTTCAATCTTCCCAAGACACTTCTCCCAATCCTAAACATTGAAAGAAGATACCAACCAAAACAAAAGCATCTCCATTACCCTCAAAAATGAAAGCCACTCCAAAATCAACCATCCCTACACCAAGAAGATTCATTCCAAGAAAAGCCAACTTCATTCCACAGCAAAGTAATGCTACTTTACTTCCTAAGAAACCTCCTTTAGTAAATCCACCACCCTCAAGAACTTCAGGTCTAAGAAAGAAAAGGTTGAGTTCTACCAAAAAATTGCTAAAAAGAACTATACAAGGGGTAAGTACATAGATTATGGATTCTTTGAAAAAGAGTGATTTTAATTTGTAAGATGGGTAAGAGATTTTGGTATTTATTAGTTTATGTAAGAAAAACTCATGATTTATGATGAATTGGTGAAGTTGTTCTACTTTTATCTCCAAGAAGTAGAATAAAAAAGATGGGGTATATACCTTCAAAACTTATCGCAAAGGAAAAGAGATAAAGTTTACTATAGAAGAGTTTGCGAACATTCTAAAGCTTTCATATGTTTTAGCAAAAGGAACCTATGTGTCTGATAGGAAGAGAATCCTTGTTTACAAAGAAGGGAAGGTTCACAAACAAAGAGTTCTCATTAGTGGAATTGAAACTAGTTCATCATATAGTCACTCAATGTCTATTTCCAAACAGGACACGATGCAATAAGTATCCAAGAATGTGTTCTCATATATTATATTGTTTCTAATTTGGAATATGATCTTGTGGATGCTATGCTAGATTACATGTTCAATTAAAAGAACAAAGGAAATGGGCACTTTCCCTATGCTATGTATCTTACCAGGTTGTTTTAGTACTTTGAGATTGATCTAATTGATGAAGTTCCAATATGTCCCTCCATCTATATTGAGATCAATATTGGAACTTTAAGAAGGATGACATACATAAAGAATAATGATGATTTATGAAGGTTGATATTTGAAATACTAGGAGATGCAGAGGAAGAACTTAAAATTGGAGGCGATGAGGTTCAAGAGGAAGTTCAGGAAGAGGAAGTTGAAGGAGGTGATGAAGGGGAAGAAGAATTCTTCAAAGATGTTCTAGAAAAGGATTGGGATCTAGAAGAAGAGGATAGATCTCATGAAGAGAATGAGAAGAATCCTCATACAAGTCCAGTTGGAAATGACTCAATAGCAACTATTTTTTATTCCCAAAACACTCTAGTTACTACTATCCTTGCTCCTACTACTACCATTCCAACTCCTTCAGTTTCACATGTCACTTCAATTGCAACTACTTCTCCTATGCTTGATGTCTCCACTTTGCAGGCATCGCTAGTAGCCAGTCTTAGTCCACTCAAAGCCGACTTACATGCATACATCAGAGAGCATATTCAAGCATCTTTCACTCCTAGTCCCTCCAATGATCAATCAAACTCAACCTCTATGAAAGACAAGAAGCTCATTGAAGATGATCTTTGAAGAAAAAATTTATTTCAAGTTCAAAGAATTTCAGATAACTTAACTTATCTCATCTTTATTATTCCTTTAAATTAATGCTTGTTAAGACTTTGACCACTCTTTAACTTCACACACTTATGATTTTTTCTTGCATATTGCTATTTAAATTCTCCTTATGCATATTGTACTCTTATTTTCATTTTGAATCTGTACATGACCTTTGGTCTTTCTCTTTTTCCTTCTAACAAAAAGGGGGAGATAAGTGGATTGATTGATAAGATAGCATCTTGACAAGGGGAGGAGGAATGTCATTTTAACATTTTCATTTTAATGTCAATCATTAGATTAATACATTTGGTTTTGTCATCATCAAAAAGGGGGAGAATTGTTTGACTCCTATTTTGATGATAAACAAACCTTGATGACTTGGTGTGTTTGTTATGTGAATTAAAATGATCTCACACTTGCAGGATTTGATATGGAATCTTTTGATCCATTTCAAGGATAGATAAGGTTTTTTTTTATGTGGGTGATAGGTTAAAAGAAAGAATGTTAATTGAATTCCAAAATGGAAATTTAAATTTTTGTTTGATTGGTTTTTTTGTGTGTTGAATGAATGATTGAATGGTGTGGTTGTTTGAATGAATTATTTATTTTGAGGAATTGATGAAAACATGTTGAAGAATGGAATGTTCTTACTAAACTCATGATTAGTCATATTTTAATCCCTAAATTTACATATTTCGGATCCTTAATTGGCATGAATTCATCACATCTAATTAAATATTGCTAACGTTACTACCAAAACACTGTAATGATCTCAAACTTCAAACCCATTGAATATGATAAAGGCATCACTTATAGCCATTTTTTGTCATATATAGAGGTTGATTTGAAAACTTTGGTCAACATAGAAGTTGCATCTCTTAAAGTATCTTTCCAAATTAACTAGAATCAAATGATTTCAAAATTATATGAGAAAAATATGGTCAAAACACTGAACCCATCTTTGGTAAACAGTTTTTGGGCACCCAGGCGCCCACTTGCTAGGCGTGGTGCAAATTTTGGGTAGAAGTTGGGTGTCGTAGTCCCCAATTAGTGCGAAAGTGTGTTAATTTGAGTAATTTACATATTTTATGGGAAAAACCACTTAAAAATCCATATAAAAGTGTAAATTAATCCTAAATTGGGTTATTTAAAGAGTTTTTAAGACAAAAATAGGGGACTATTGGGTGGGGAGTTCAAGACTAGAAGAATTGTGGTGCAAAGCTTAGAGTAAAATCAACATCAACACAGAGTTTCATTATTCTTTCATGTTCTTCCTTTATTATTTTCAACATGTTTAGAATACTTGAGATTATTTTTGATATCATTATGAGTAGTTAAACTCCTCTTTCTAGAGGAGAGTTAGATCTTATATGGATATTATGGTGTGATTAATTAGTTATATTATTAAAAGCTTTTATTAGTTTATTTATGATGTCTTACTCTTAAGGCTTTCAATTTATAGTCCATCTATTAAATGATTTTATGTTTGGGATTTGATGCTTGGGAGAGGTAATCTTAAATAGAATCTAAACATTATAACATGAAACTCTAGATGACTTGAGAGAGCTTTTAGGTTTTATGAAATTATTTAAAAGAATCACAAATCTTAATGCATTCATAATTTTTAAATTTTTATAAGCATATCGAAATTAGGATATTGAGAATAAATACTTGACTCAATACTCGGGAGAGTGAGTTGAATGAATTAGAATTCTTGATCTATAAACCGAGAGAATAATCAATATATAATGAGTTAAAAAGAGAAAGATTGAAACATAAGTGAAATCGATCCTCTAAAGCTTCTTTATCTTAATTTCATCATACCAAAGTATATTTACTTTTACTTCTACTTCAATTTCTTAGTTCTTGATTTTCTAAATAAAGTTAGGATTATTTACCACAATATCTAGTCATTAATTCCAATTTATAGTCCCTGTCGAGACGGCAGCTTGTTGGTCCCATGTGAATGAGTAGCTCAAGAAGGGAGGAATAAATTAAGCATATAAAAATTAATGAGCTAAGAAGAAGTAGTGATGTTGTAAATATGTAATTTCTATATCTAACTATTTAATTAGCGTGACTGCTTCACTTCCTAATTTGACTTCTCTTAGCCATTCTTATTTCAAGCAAGTTATCACGTGTGCATGATAATGTGAGTAATAATGTTATGCCTATTGAGGAGCAAAACAGATGAACAAATACACAAATAAATGACACAACTTTTATAGTGCTTCAAGAACCCTATCCCTATATCTACTCTTTCAGGGGCACCAATTCATTGTGCCTTGGGTTCCACATATTCCATATAATGAAAGTACAGAAGTGCTCCTAGCACTCTTCTATATTACAATTCTAAGGGGCGTAGATAGTGTTCCCAACACTCTTCTATATTCCAACACCAGGGGGCATAAGCATAGTGTTACTAATACTCTTTTGGTTTTACAAGCTCACTAGGACACTTACTGTTTTAAAAGATTATCAGCAAACTTGTTGGTTTTCAAGAGCTCATAAATAATTCATACATTGTAGTTTTCTTAAGTTCACCTCCAACTCACTTGGTTGATTAACAACACTCTTTTTACACATTGCATTGCCTCTTTTCATAGGTTGATTTGTACAAGGATTAAGCTTATATATAAAATGATATCTCATTAAAGCTCATTAGATATCAATACTCTAGGTGTTTAACTAAAATAGAACTTTTAGGCTCATAATCTATCAGTGCAATGGAGATTGAGTATCTAGGAGGAAGCATAGTCTGATTGAGAGATGTTACTTGATTAAACTCTATTCTGATTTTTCTCTCAGCTTCCTCAACCTTCTTTGTTGACATTGCACTACTTTTGTATTACTCCAGAAATTTTTTCCTATTGGAGGTAGTTGGATTTCCTTTGAATGTTGAAGACTATTCTCATTTCTCCCATTGAAAAGTTGTCTTCTTAAGAAAACTCATTTGTAGCTGGAAAGCCTGCAGCTTTGTTCTTAAAGGAGATGCCTTTCCGATTTTAACAAATGTCAAACGAAGACTTTTCTGCTTGACTGACTCTTTCATAATTTTAGAAATATGCCCATTAAGCCTGAAGGGACTTAGCCTCTGATAGTTGTAATCTTTATCAAAAAATAGATTGCTTTCCTTTGAATTCCTTTCCATCTTCAGCATATCTCATATTGTTTGGTCTATTTTGTAAAATCTACTTTGAATGAGATTTTGACTGGAGAGTGCAGTTAGCAATGTCTAGTAAAGGTGGCTTCTACTCTTTATGATATGTTATAATTTATCAGAGGACTTTGTCTCTTGAATTTAACTTTTGTAAATAATAGATAAAGTTGCTCTGAGTAGATTCATATTGGATAACTTCGTCTTTTCAATCTTGTCAGAGACTATTGTATCATTTTACTTCATCTTTCAGTTTATCTGTTATAAGTGACAAATGAACTATTGAGGTGCAAAAGAAGTTCTTCTTCTTCACATCTCACTAGACAATGTTCTCTTAACGGACGAAGTTTCCTTCATCGGGTGAGTTAGCTTTGTCTATTGCTATATCTATTGTAAATAGCAAACAATCCTTATGGTGTGGACAAAGCTTCTTCACAGCAGACAAGGTGACTTTTACCAAATGAAGTCTTCTTTTCATCAACTGAAGTGGCTTTGTTTATTGTAAGTAGTAGAAGATCTTTCTTGGCAGACCAAGCTCCTTCTCTGATAGACATAATAACTTTGTCTGTTAAAATCAACACAAGAAAGTTGCAGGTCATAGACAAAGTTTTCCAAATGGTTCATCTGTTGGTTTATCTATCGTAAGTAATAGATGAAGTTATGGTGAGTAGATGAATCCACATTTTGGTCATTCTTATGATGGGTTGTCTATTGGAAGTAACAGATGACTTGTTGAGGCATAGATGACTTGCTTCTTCAAAGTTTGTCTGATGGTCTGATTGTTGCTGTTTGTAGACAACCCTTTTTGTAGATGAAAATGACAAACAAAGTTTTCTTTTGTAGCTATTGTGCTGCTGCTTCTTCATCTTCTATATTTTCTGCAGAGATTGCAACCAGGTTCCTTAGCCTATTCAGTTTTCAAATGAGCTTTATATGATAGACAAATGCTTTAATAATTTTGGCTTCTTCATTTGTCTGATTTCAACTCCATTTCATCTCTATTTCTGCAAACTAATTTTAACTTTTTACTATGAACAAATGTTGATTATACATAATTTTTTTGATTTTTTCATGGAATAATTTGTCTGAATCTTCATGAGGCAGATGCTATTGAACACTGATTTTATTTGTAGACAATTTGCTTGATCACTCATTAAGGCTTGAGCTCCATAGCTACAGATTTACTTGATGGCTTCTTTTCAAAGTTTCAGTGTTATTCTTTCTAATCATACTTATTTTCTTTTGGTCAGTGAATTATGCTTCCTGGTGCATTTGTTGTGTACACTATCCACTCTATTCCAATTATTTCCCTATATGTTTAGACCTATTTCTACAATGCTTAGGATCATAGTTGTTAGTACCACACATGTTCACTCATATGTTGTTGCTCATCAAAAAACTTGGTTATTTTTCATGTGCACTATTTAGTTTAACATTTTTCCCTTTTTGATGATGACAAAACATTTGAATGAAATACTTTTCAAAGAGAATACTCATTAGTGTGAATGAAATTTACGCATGGATAAATGTATTATGACTCCCCCTGATTTAATGCATGATATTTTGTTCATCTCATCTAGCTCTAGCTTCTCTTGGCTAAAATGTACTATGTTTAGGTTTTAGTTCATATGACTCAGCTCCTCCTGAGTGGATACCATAATTAAGTTTTACTCCTGTATTGTCCTATTTTTACTAGTGTCCTGGATGGTCCTATTGCATATATTTCTCCCCCTTTTTATCATAATCAAAAAGATAAATAATTTCTAAGAGATTTCATTCAATCAATATTCAAGTATTATTTGAGAAAATATGCTTCATTGATGTGTAAGATAAATGTACAAGATATAGATAAAATTAAAATATTTAACAATCTAAACATTGTCCTTAGGTTGTACAATTCTTTTTTTATGATTGATAACCTTGAGTCAAAGTTGATATTCAGGATCTGCCAAATATGGATAAGGAAGAAGTTTTCCTTTAGCATTAGTTGTCATCCTTCTATTGTATAAGGAATGACTTATGGGAATGGGGTTAATATGACTGTAATTTTCTGAGGGGTCATCAACTTTTAAAGGATTAGAAACTGCTATCTTAAAGAGTGTAGACTTAAGCTTACAGGCTGGGGCTTTGTATCTCAAAGAGGGAGGAGGATTGGTTAAAGTAGGAAGAGGAGGTGTTATCTTAGAAGAATAGGTATTAGATGGTGAAATCCTAGATTTTATGGAAAAAACTCCTTTTGGTTCAATTACCCTTAACTTCTCAAAATACTCTGAATTATTAAACTCAAGAAAGGGTGAAGGTATCTTAGCAAAATATGCATTGATTTGCATGAAACTATGTTGTTGATATACATCGTATGGGAGATCGAATAAATTAAGGTCAGATGCTTCAAGAGCAGCGCAAGGTGATACCCTTGAAGTTTTCTTAACAAGTAGGGGTTTATTCATTGGAGGAGTTGGGGTAACTGGTGATGATGATGATGATGACCCCTGAAAATTTAGCATGAAGTTATCAACAAACTCATCTATATCTAGAAAGTCTGGCTTGAAATTTTTAGGAAATGGCCTTTTAATGACATCAATGTTAAGTTTAATGAATTTAGGGTCATCAAAGTGTGGAAATAGAAGATCCAAATAATTGAAACTTGCATTTTGAGCTTTCAAATCAGAGGAAGCAAATTTATTTATCTTTTGTTTGTGCTAAATTTTTTCTTTAGTTAATTTTATCTTTTCACTAAGTTTTATTGGTAGTAGAATAGAAATATTAGGGGGTACAAATATTTAAGGATCTTCTATAATAGTGATATAAAATTCTTCTAAAAAATATAGAAGTGTTTTTCCTTTTTTAGTGGGAGTGAATTTCCTAGTTCTAGAGTGATGAGGATGAGTGGTTTTTATGGTTTTGAGAATTTGAGCAAGTAGTAATTCTGAATAAGAGAGTGCTTCATTTGACTTAGATGGAGATGAATGTGAGGAAGATGTAGAACTTGTAGAGTTGCGAGTTATATGAGTAGAAGAGGAAGTTGAGAACTGGGTACTCCTAATTGGTGAAATAGATTTGGTTTTATGGATTAGAGAAAAATTTTAAGAGGATTTAGATGATTGTGCTTGACCTCTGATGAATTTGGCTGAGGAGATTACATTATCTAGTTTTTTATCTAATGAATCCATCCTAACCTTGACAGCTAAAAAGAATGTTTCAATGTTGATGAGTCTTCTTTCTAGGTCATATGGAATGGGTTGAGTTGGTGAAGGTGAGTGGGTTGGTCTGAATGATTTTGGACAGCGAGGAGGGGATGGTGCAATTGTTGACTCTGCTTCTGTTGCTGGTGAGCTTGAATGTACATGTTCATCTTGTTGATTCCCTAATCTTTCTTCTTCATTCCTTATCCTTTCTGTTGTAGGATCTTCATTTTCCATTCTTGCTCTTTCTTCATCAAAGAACTAATCTTAGATCAACACATTCATAATTTTACTCACAAAATTTTCAATGACATCTTCTCTAATTAGTTCATCAGTTTGCATATAAGAGTTGACACCTTTTGCTATTGTTGAGGTCACTTCCTTCCTTTCTTCTCTGACTATTTTAACCCTTTCTTCTTCATCTTCTTTTTCTTTTTCTTCTTCTTCTTCTACTTCTTCTTCTTCTTCTCTAACCCTTTTTCTTGCCTTCTTTACTCTCTCAATGACCACTCCTTCGATGAGATGGAGATCCTCATTCTTTTTAGCATCACCTTGTTAATTATGTCTTAATATTTGAATTCTTTTGGTATTTCATGTGATAGATTCACCTTTGCCTTTCTAAATATTTTGGTCATTGCCATTCCATAAGGTAGAGTAAGTCTTGATGATGATTTTACTTGATGAAGTTGTTCAGAATGAGTTTGACTAGATCTAACTTCTTCATGTATTTCAGTGCCTACAGAGTCCTTGCATCCCTTTCTGAAATGTTATCCCTACTTCCAAATTTGGGATATACATTGTTGCTTAGGATACTATAAGCAAGTCTCAGGTTTATATCAAGATTCTTAAGGTTAAGACTTTTTACATTGTCCCTAATGGTTGTTTCCGCTAGTTGTGAAAACACCTCTTTTCTAGGTTATGGCACTCAAAAGTCTGCATTTCAATTATGGGGAGATTTAAGCATTCTTTGATGCTTTCAGGGAACATGTCTAATTCCTTATCCCCAATCTAAGACTTCTTTGTTTTAGGATCACAGTTGTAAAGAAGTATTTTCACCATCTTTGAGTAGCATTTATCTTTGCAACTCATGAGCTCATTCAACCCTTGGAAGCTTATCCAATTGCATACTTTCATCTTCATTTCTTTGAAGAAATCAAATTGATAGCCTTCCCTTTCAGTGCCTTTCTTTTATTATACTTGCTCATAAACTCATGATAGCCTAGTTCATCATTTCAGAAGATTACCTCAAGTGTCAATTTCCATGAAGCCTTAGTTTGTGAGGTGGAGGCATCTTTTCTAATTTTTCTCTATCCCTTCTTCTGCTGGATGTAGATACTGAAGTTATCTCTATAGTCCTTGAATCTATCATCTTCATCAGTCGAGGTTTTAGGGTTTTGTTGTGGAGGAACTTAGAATATTTTTTGTTGTGAGATGAGTAATGAAAAATGGTGCCAAGAAGGCGAGGAGTGGAGAGGAAAATAGTGGGATTTGAATGGCCTTCTTCTGAAAAGAGGATTGTTGTTGTCAATAGTGAGTGGGATAGTTGCGTCTGATATGAGGTTTAATAGGAGATTTTTTGAGTACGCCCTCGAGAGCTTTAGATGAATTTGAGTTGCTTTAGACAAATTAATGACTTCGTCTTTTGGCAAATATGAGATGATAACATTTTTCAATTTATTTTTAAAGATTGTCTAAGGAGATAAAATTGATTTTCTCATGATTAGAAGTCTTTAATTTTCAAAGCTTTGAGTGATTAATTTGTTTATATACATAGACAAATCGATGAGGCATATACAAACAATTCTAAATGATATACTTTCAATTTTATGGATTACTTACTATGCATGACATTCAAGATAATATGTAATTAATAAAGTGACATTCAAGGCAAGTATAAATTTCTTGAAGATTTGAAAATTTAAATCAGGAAGTTACCTCATTTTCTTGAATCGATATGATACTGAAAATTGCTTACTTGATTGTATGACTATCTTAAGCTCCTAAGGATTCTTCAATGCTTCTTCTGACTTCTTCTATTCTTGTAACTCCTGCATAGAATCAATTACTTGGGATCTGAATCTTTGTTAGCATTGTTACAAATAATTTCTAATGCATGTTAAATAAAGCTACATATTAATGTTCTAACCTTCATAGTGAAAGATAGGAGTTTCAAAAATTTTAGAATCTATAATATATATTATTAATGCATAAGAGTGTGTGAACAACTTGTACCTTAGCAGAAACATTGTGGAACGATTTGGCCATGAGAATCTCTTCACAAGTTAACTTCTGGTTATTAAAATTAACTTGCGAAACCTGCTCTAATATCACTTATTGGTCCCATGTGAATGAGTAACTCACGAGGAGATGGGTGAAATGAGCATATAAAAATTATGAGCAAATAAAAAGTAATGAGCTAAGAAGAAGTAATGATGCATTATATATATAATTTTCATATTTGATTATTTAATTAGTGTGACTATTTCACTTCCTAATTTGACTTCTCTTAGTCATTCTTGTTTCAAGCAAGTTATCATGTGTGCATGATAATGTAAGTGATTATGTTATATCTAATGAAGAACAAAACAGATGAACAAATATGCACACAAATGACACAACTTTTATAGTGGTTTGAAAACTCAATCCCTAAATCAACTCTTCTAAGGGTACCAATTCATTGTGCCTTGGGTTTCACTATATCTCATGTAATGGAAGTACACAAGTGCTCCCAGCACTCTTCTAGATTATAGCTCTAAGGGGCATACATAGTGTTCTCAACACTTCTGGATTTCAGCTCCAGGAAGCATAAGCATAGTATTCCCAATACTCTTTTGGTTTTACGAGCTCATTAGGAAACTCACTAGTTTTGAAGATTACTAGCAAACATGTTAGTTTTTCAGAGCTCACCAACAACTCATACACTATGATTTTCTTCAGTTCACCACCAACTCACATGGTTGATTAACAGCACTCCTTTTACACATTACATTGCCTTTTTTTCTTAGGCTGATTTGTACAAGGATTAAGCTCATATATAAAATGGTATCTCATTGAAGCTAATTAGATATCAATACTCTAGGTGTTTAACTAAGATAAAACTTTTAGGCTC
This sequence comes from Pouteria campechiana, assembly GCA_036873735.1. Lineage (NCBI taxonomy): Eukaryota > Viridiplantae > Streptophyta > Magnoliopsida > Ericales > Sapotaceae > Pouteria > Pouteria campechiana. The sequence continues at coordinate 13,412 of JAYJMB010066290.1, forward strand.
ATGGTCTATCAGTGCAATGGAGATTGAGTATATAGGTGGAAGCGTAATCTGATTGAGAGATGTTACTTGATTAAACTCTGTTCTAATTTTTCTCTCAACTTTCTCAACCTTCTTTATTGACACTACACTACATTTATATTGCTTCATAAATTTTTACTTGTTGGAGGTAGTTGGCTTACCTTTGAATGTTGAAAACCGTTCTTATTTCTCCCATTGAAAAGTTATCTTCTTGAGAAACTCATTTGTAGCTGAAAAGCCTATAGTGCCATTTTTAAAGAAGATGCCTTTTCGATTTTAGCAAACTCTAAATGAAGACTTTTCTGCTTTACTAACTCTTTCATAATTCTAAAAAGACAATTATTAAGCCTGAAGGGATGCAACATCTAATAATCGCAACCTTTATCAGAATATAAATTGCTTTCCTTTGAATTCCTTTCCATCTTCAACTTATCTCGCATTGTCTAGTCTATTTTATAAAATCTGCTTCAAGTGAGATTTTGATCGGAGAGTATAGTCAGCAATGTCTAGTACAGATGGCTTCTACTCTTTATGATATGTCATAATTTATACAAGAAATTTGTCTCTTGAATTTGGCTTTTGTAAATAATAGACAAAGTAGCTTTGACTTTGTCTCTTGACTACTCATCAGACGACATTCTCTTAGCAAACAAAGTTTCCTTCATTAGGTGAGTTAGCTTTATCTGTTTCTTTGTCCGTTGTAAGTAGCAGACGATCCTTATGGCGCAGACAAAGCTTCTTCACTGTAGATGAGGTGACTTTTACCAGATGAAGTTTTCTTTTCATTAGTCAAAGTGGCTTTGTTTATTGTAAGTAGCAGATAATCTTTCTTAGCAAACCAAGTTCCTTCTCTGATAGACATAATGACTTTTTCTGTTGTTTGTCTATTGAAATCAGCAGAAGAAGTTACAGGTCATAGACAAAGTTTTTCAAATGGTTCGCCTGTTGGTTTATCTATCATTAGTGATAAATGAAGTTGTGTTAAGCAGACAAATCCACCTTTTAGTTGTTCTTATGATGGGTTGTCTATTGGAAGTAACAGATGACTCATTGAGGCATGAACAACTTGCTTCTTCAAAGTTTGTCTGATGGTTTGATCGTTGCTAGTTGCAGATAACCCTTTGCAGATGAAGATGATAAACAAAGTTTTCTTCTATAGCTGTTGTGTCGCTTCTTCTTTGTCTTGTATATTTTTTGTAGAGATTGCAGACAGGTTCTTTAGCCTTTTCTATTTTCAAATGAGTTTTATATGATAAACAAATGCTTTACTAATTTTATTTCCATTTTGGCTTCTTCATTCGTCTGATTTCAGCTCCATTTCATCTTTGCTTCTACAAACTAAATTTATCTTTGTATTATGGACAAATGTTTATTATACATAATTTTTTTGATTTGTTCATGAAATGATTTGTCTGAATCTTCCTGAGGTAGATGTTATCTAACACTGACTTTATCTGTAGACTATTTGCTTAATCACTCATCAAGGCTTGAGCTCCATAGCTATAGATTTACTTGATGGCTTCTTTTCAAAGTTTTAGTGTCATTCTTTTTTATCATAATTGTCTTCTTTTGGTCAGTGGATTGTGCTTATTGGTGCATTCGCTGTGTAAGTTGTTCACTAGATTCAAATTACTTCCTTGTATGTTTAGAACTGTTTCTACAATGCTTGGGAACACAATTGTTAGTTCCACATATGTTCACTCATATGATATTGCTCATCATCAAAACTTGGCTCTTTGCCATGTCCACTATTTAGTTCAATACAACCTTCTCATTATTATATATTAAAACTTCACACTTAAGCTTGCGGTTGAATTGAAGTGAATTGTTCCAAAAAGATGTTTTCCAGGCTAAGGTAAAACATCGATGGATTAGAAAATTCATTGACATTTTCTATGAACTAGGTTTTCAAACCTCAACAAATTGTTAGTTAAAGACAAATCTAGTGAAGTTGAACCTCAACAGGTTTGAATCTAGTGATGTTTGAACATTGACTGATTACTAGTCAAAGACTAATTTAGCGAAGTTAAACCTCGATAGATTTTTTGTGAAGGAAAAACATCGATGCTTTTTGTCTGTTATTAATAGTCATTCAATTTTGATTTTTGAGCCTATTTTGACTTATTCTTTAACCTCTTTTGAGAGAAACTTTCCCAGTAATTGTTAAGCTATTTAATGGGAGATTAGTTGAAGAAAAAGGGGTGAGATAGATCTGAGTGAGTGAATGTAACACCTTAGGATTTTTGGTAAAGAAAAAGTTTATAAAATATTTAATTTGGGTATTTATGAGATGATTTGAGGAAAGGAAATATGAATTTCATATGAATTTAATGAAATTGTGAAGAAGGTTGTTAGGAAGTTAATGTATATATATATGGGTGATTAAATGTCATGATCCCTAATTATTTGAGAGAACTAATTATACATTTAATGTATCATCATTATATGGGAAAAACCATGCTAAACACATGAGAGAAAACAAGGAAGGAAGTAAAGAAAAAACCAAAGAAAATGGGGTAGCAATGGCGTTCAGCGGGTTAGGTGTCGCTACGCCAAAAGTTAGTATCACGACGCCGGAATGGATGTGGGTGGAACACTGAATGGCCACCCTATTTACATGGTCCATCACCCCCTTTTCATTTTCATTCATCCCCTCTTCACCCATCCATGCCCAAACCTCAATTACAAGACCTTAAGTTCATTTTCACATGCAATTTTAGCTAGGAAAAACATTATTTAGGTGTGTAATCCATCACCTATGAATTCAAGCTCAAAACCTTTTATTTGGACAGTTCAAGAGGAAGAGAAAAATCTTTTCTCCACCCAAGAAGCCTTCTTGTTGCCATTTGAGCAAAGAGCTTGAAGATTTGAAGTGGATCTTCATTCCTAAGAAGGAAATAACACTCAATTTCATGGTAAGTCTTTCCCCCAACAAGATTTTCAATTTTTGTTTTGTTAAGCTTTATGCAATTTCATAGCTGTTTTGGGGGAGATTTAGCACGAATAAATTGAGAATTTTATGGGGAAAATGACCCTAATGATTATGACAACCATATTAACCTATATTAGCATGGAGGAAATTGTGTATGTGGCTACCCATTTTGTGGATAGTCATGTTTTTGCATATGGTGATGAGCAATTCATCTATAGGATACATGGGTAGCAATTTGATTGAATCAAGGGCTTAAGTAACTCATTATTAAGGTGAATTAACTATTAATAGTGTTGTATAGTATGTTGTTGAAAATGAAATTCATGTTATGCATCTTGCTGAAAAATTGTCATATAAGTATTGCATACTAGGTGTTTGATAAAATGCCTCTAAGAGAAACAAGATAGAAATGGATTATTTGATTAAATCTCTTAGTCAGCAATTACTTAAGCACTAAAATAGAGTATATGATGCATAAAAACAATGATTGAAGAAAGATTGAATTTTGGGTAGCAATTGGGATACATTAGAGTGCAAATTATGTGCTTGAAATGCATTAGAAAGATCTCCTCTAATTGGACAACAATATTAACAGGTTAAGAACACCTAGGAATTTTATTTAATTGACTTGGAATGATGCATGAAACAAGGGGAGGAAACAGTGGGTTTATGCACTTGAATTTATGGTGAACATGATGCTTAAAGATTATTGATTTGGTAGCTTGAAAGGGGCTACAAATCTAAATTTTGTTACCATTGAAAACTATATTGATAATGACTTGATTAGAGTTGTATTTGTATGAGATTAATCACCTTTAATTTAAGATTAGTCTTAGTTTTAAAGTTTGGAGTGTAAGAGTAGAACTGTGGCATAGTCCAATGCAAATGGAATTATCTACAGTTGGGAATTTTTAATTTAAGGGGTTGTTTTGTGTTTACTAAACTATGAAAGTGACTCAAGTATTATTTCACGATGAATGTTTATAAACCCTAATGAAGTTATTAGATGGGTTTCACCTATTTTGTGAATTGGGTAGAATCTACTAATTGAAACTTGTAATTCTAGTGCATATTATATATGTATGACCATTGAGCATTAATCAAAGACTAAGTCACGGACTTGAGGTATTATGAAATTATTCTCCATTAAAGTAAGTAGGCTTCTTTTACACATGTGTGAATGTGTGGATTAATCATGAGTATCCCATGGATGTGCACATGACACTATAATTCAAAGAAAAAAATTATGTTTTCTGTTAAACAAGTGTGAACGTGTGGACTAATGGGATAGTGATCATCCCATGGTTTTGCACACAAATACTGCAAATTGAAAATATTATATGGTAGTTTTTAATGTTGAAATTGTACTCTTTCTGTTACTCACATGTGAATGTAAGGAGTGATGGAGATGGTGATTCTTTCATGGTCGTGCATGGTGGTTTGAAATGTTGAAATTGTATTCTTTCTGTAACTCATGTGTGAATGTGTGGATAGATAGGGATAATAATTGTCCCATGCTTTTACACATGAGCGATTTGAATAAGATTTATTGTACTGCATTATGGTTTGAAATGCTAAAATGGTATTCTTTTGCTACACATGTGTTGGCGCGTGGATTGATGGGGATAATGAGTATCCCATCACTTTGTGTATGGTTTGAATGATACTTGTGACGTGTATTATGAATTATAATGTTCAAATAGTGTATCTCCATGTAATTGACTAGAAACTTATGTTTGACTAATTGTGTGACTGACTTGTTAGCTTGTGATTTTTGTATGGTATGAGTTTTGAATATAGTCATTGTGTTTGAAATGATATTTGATGTATGATTCATTTCATCATGATTTGATTGATAAAATTTAAAATTTTTATGGGTTCATTTTGGAAATTGGATTCAGTGATGTGCATTCAATGCCTTACTTTGATATTATATCGCACAATATTTCTTTATGGGGCATGAGTCATAATGGTGTGTTATGCGATATGTGCAATTATCATGATGATTGAAATATCGTGATAGCATCGATATGATATGATATGCTAGGGTGAGATCGATATGATTGAAATGCTGGAATGACATCAATATGATTGAAATGCCGGGATGACATCGATATGATATGATATGCCTAGATGGCATAGATGTGATTGAAATGCCGGAATGACATCGATATAATTGACATATCGAGATGACATCGATGCAATATGATATGCAAGGATGGTATTGATATGATATGATATGTCGAGATTGCATCGATATGATTGATATGCCTAGATGACATCAATATGGTATAAAATATCAGGATGACATTGGTATAATATGGTCCATGATAGTGCATGGGTGGGATGAACATGAGTGTCTGGATGGCATGGATATGATGTGGCCATGATAACGCCTTGGTGGCATAGACATAGTATGACACCCATGAGATGTGGATGCCTTGATTGCATAGATCTAATGTGATGACTATGTGATGTGGTATGATATGCCTGGATGACATAGATACGATATGATATCTGTGAGAAGTGGGATGTGCCCAAGTGGCATAGATATGATATAATATGATTGCTCGGATGACATAAATGTGATGAGACACCCATGGGGTGTAGATATGCCATAGTGACATGTATGATTGGATGACCTGGATATGATATGACACCCATGGGGTGTTGACTTGATTGGGGAGCATGGTTACGATATGATCTGACACTCATGGGGGTGTCGACCTGCCTGAGTGGCATGTTATAATATAATATGACACCTGTGGGGTGTCGACATGGATATAGTATGATATCTAGTAGTATGGACATGAGGTAACACCTGTGACAGGTGGATGCATCTAAATGGCATAGTATATGACATTTGAGTAATAATGATTGTGAGTTGTGAGTATATTGATGAAGAATATGTTTAATGAGAATGACTTGATGTTGATGATGAATATGTGTGAATGAGAATGACTTGACAATAATGATGAATGTGTGTGAATGAGAATGACTTGACAATGATAATAAATGTGTATAAATGCTGATGTGTTAATGATGAGATAGTATATGAATTTTGAGTTAGACGGTGAGTGATAATGAGGCAGTACATGAGCCCAGATTATGAAAGCATATGCATCATAGGCATCAGAATGATTTTGCATTGTCATACGCTTTTATGAAACTTGTCATATCATGTAATTGTATGTGTATTAAATTTAATTATGACTACTAATGGAATATTTGTTATTATTTTATTCATGACTCTTGGATGCCATTTATGAGATTGTATCACTAATTGAATGTTGAAATGATAAACTTATGTGTGTTTGCTTTGGAAATTTATAAATGGCTATTGGTTTACCTAAAATGCCTTTGATATTGAACAACATGATCTTTCATTATGGATCATGAGTTAGTAAAGGCATGATGAGCTTGTATAAAATATGATGGTGTTTTGATAATAGTGTACTGTTAAAATGACTCGTAACACTGCCCTGATGTGTTATGGTCATGCCTAGGAGGCATGGCAGATGATGTATGTATAACATGAATGAGCCTTAGCGGTATGGATGTGAAATGACACTGGTGAGACGCAGATAAGCTTGAATGACACAATATAAGAGCTTTGAATGATGGCGAATTAGTAATGATAATGAGCTTGGAAAATGTTTAATATTGATATGTTATGTATGTTGAAATGAGAAAACCTGTATTTAATAGATATCGAAGCCAGTTGCAGCGTTGTACATTTCTACATACCCTGGATATGTGACGTTGTTATGTACACTTGCATATTTGGGGTATACAGATATTGTAATTAAGTCTGTTATTTTACTAGATCAGTTATTATTGATTTTTATTCTGTCTACTTATTAAATTGCCCAGACTTACGCTATTTTATTTATGGTTTTTAACAAACCAGTAAAGTGAAGGAGGCCAACTTGAGTTGGTGCTTGTGAGCGGGATAAAAAGGCATCCTACATGATGTTTTAATGAGTTTGGGGTTAAAATTTCATGTAGTTATTATGAAATTATGATTTGAAAGGATTCAGTTTATGATGTATATTAAGCTTGTATAATGATAATTGTAGAGACATATCATAGTGATAAAACATATGTGATATTTGTGGATGGATTTGTTTTTGTGTATTAAGCTTGTATAATGATAATTGTATAGACATATCATAATGATAAAACATATGTGATATTTGTGGATGGATTTGTTTTTGTGTGATGGTACAATTATGTTATTTGCCATTACAATATAACTTATGATTTTGGGCAGTTTGTAGGTGTGTATTATGATTTGTATCATTGATGTATAATTATGTGAGGAATGTTGTAAAAGTACAAAATCTTTATACATTTAAGAGGAGATACTACCAGATTTCTAGTAGACTCCTCTAGAATATGAGATGGTAACGCCCCAGGAGCAGGGTTACAGTGAACAAGTGAGCATCAAGAGACATAAAGTTGTAGTAAATTGGATTACTGTTAAACTTTATTATGCGGAAGATCGTGATTGAAGTGAAAGTTGTGAACTTCATTGAAGTTTAGAAGTCACCTAGGTGTTAAATTGATTATAAGTTATGATTTATTTATTCCTTCTTCGTATTGATTGCACCTTGGTTTGAGTTATAAACCAAGAAATAGTGTGAATCATCACTAGGTGTGTAAGTGATTCAACTATACAACCACTTAGAGTTATAAGTCCAGAGAACAGAAAATCTGTATCACTTGTAACTTTGGGATTAAGCTTGCTAGTGAAACCCAAGCATAAGAATTTGATTTGCAGAGTGGAATAGGTAGGAATTGCCGAACTACTATAATTTCTATTTTCTTAATTTGATATTGAGGTACATTTGACAAACTTCCGTTAACTCTGTTTGCATAAACCATAGGACAACACTAACAAGTCCGTCCCTACAACTCATGAATTAAGAATTCTTACAATAACAAGATCTACTTGACATGGATAAGGGGTTTAGAGATAGAGGGTTAGAACTTGTCATTGTTGATATAGCTTGTGGACATGGAGTTAATATTTGAAGAATATTGGAGAAGGAGGTAACCCTAATAAATAATTTTGACTCATTGACAAAATCGAAAAGCATTTCTAAATCACAAGATACTTTTAATCCATCCCAATTCAAACTATTATTAAGCATGGAGTCGTCTTTTAGAACAAAAAGTGGTGATGGTTATAAGAGTGGTGGCATTAGTGGCATTTCAAATAACCTCAGACCTCTTAGCGTATTATGGTAGTAGCAAACTTCCAACATGGTATCTAAGCTGATAATCAAGGTGCAAGCATGCCTATAAGATTCTATGTGAGAAAGTATAGAAAAAAAGCAACCTTTATAAAAAAGGATGACCTAATAAATAGTATAACTATGACATCTATTGGTATATGTAATAGTGAGTAACAGTTTAATTATAGTGTATACAATATGGTCATCATGTTGGAGATTTCGAAATTATTCTAAATAATCATATGGTCGAATATCATATAATTTGAATAGTGGAGCTGAAATAATTTTATCTTTTATCTTTGAACTAATCAACTCATATTTGGATTTCAATGGTTATTAGGAGAAACCACAAGAGTAAGTCTACATCAATCATGACATTGAGGAGTTTGCAAGAGTTTCTTTTTGATAAGTAAGGTATGGTGACAACATGATTTTAAAATATTCTCTTTTAATTGGCATTATATGCATCTATTCGACAATTGTGTGTGATCTAAATCTTTCATTTAGTAGTATTTTAATGAAGAAACCTACTTCATTAGTCTTTTTGTTATTGGTTTGTATCTTTTACAATATATATATTGATATTTAAAATGATTTTTTTAATTCTAAAAATATATTTAGATTTATCATGATTAATTAACAAGTTTCATTGAAAAAATTCTAATTGTACTTTACTTTTTAAATTTCTTTATATTTTAGCAAAAAAATTGAGCAAAATTATTGATAATTTTTTTAGTAAAATTTTTTCTTTTTAAGCTTCATCAAAGTTTCTCCCTTCAGCAAAACTGACAATTGGACATCGATGCGGTGCCGTCATAAAGCTGTAAGGATTTTGCTGGACGGTTCGATCTCGGAAAGAAACAAACGGCCTTAGCACGTGAATCACTTGTGCGTGTGCC
>JAYJMB010066301.1:2162-25170 GCA_036873735.1 Pouteria campechiana
CTTGGGTTGAACAGTGCAAACGATCAGACGGCACAGACTGCTACATGACCCTGTTTAACCTTACATAACTGCATGGTTCGTTGGAACAGGTACTGTTCCAGCAAAATCCGGTTATTCAGCAGCACGCGGCTTCTGACCTTCCAAACACGGGTAGAACTGGTAGTTGATGATTTTCACTTTGTCTAGTAAAAAATTGAAATTCAAATTACAACTGTGACTTGGGTTCTTCTCCGTCCATCAAAACTTCCTGGTTTAAACTGAGTTAGCATGCATGTTAAACGTACCAATACAAGTGCAAGAGCACGCAACCTCGTCACCTTTTAAAGTACCACACCAACATTCCCCAGGTACACAGGAGTGACCAACTCCAACCACGTGGAATTTCCCAGATGTAGTATTCAGGAGAATCTCCTGATGCAAGGTACAAGCATCTTGTACCCGGGTGTTGGCAGCAATTGCCAGCTGGCATACTGCCATCATCCGTTTAACTTCACCTAGAATCACCATCCAAAATCCAGGAAGAGTACTGCACAAAGAAAATCATGTGTGACCCACTACACCTATCAACGAGGCAGGATTTAGATTCATGGACAGTTGATTGTACGGCTAGATGCAGCACGGTTAAGATTTCACAAGGTATTGCAAGGCTGCAGTTAAAACACACGGTAGAACACAGTGCATATGGCTCACCACCAATGCCATTGCTCACCTAGTGTGCACTGCACGTGATCACATTTTCATTGCTCGGAGCAAACCCCGGGCAGACCAGAGGACGAACCTCCAGCCATGCTCAAAAAAATGCGAGTCCCTACGAACGTGTTTCATTTAAGATTGTGTTCAACATTCCAGTGAAAAAATGACTAACGGTTAGATATCCACTTCTCTAGAAGGCTTTGTTTTAAGGATGATTACTTCAAAATGATGGTGGGTTTTTTTTTTTTCTTTCCCAAATAGATTCTTGTATATGGGAAGAGGACTTAACGGTACATTTAATGATGACAGAGTATAAATGTAAAGGTTACTTAGTGTTCAAAGATTACTTAGTCTCAATTTGGAGAAATTTGGATAGCAAATACTTGCCACATCTTGGAAGACACGCGGCCACGTATTTTCTCAGGCCAGAGAACCCAAACGGCAAGGAAATACTTCTTACCCGTTTTCCAACATCTCAAATTGCCACACGATGGGATGCTTGACGAGCCAAAATCAAGGAGAAAAGATAACATTCGCAGTTATTTTGTTAAACGATAGTTCCACTGTTGCTAAGAATATGCAACTCAAGGCATTTATTGACATTTCGCACTGGATTTTCAAGAGGTCTGTTATAACTCTATATCAAATGCCTGGAAGTGAAATTTCTCAATGAAATGGCCAACAAATTCTACCAAATTCTTTGCTTCAAAATTCCACAATGAAAAAGCATAATAGCCATACCGCCAAAATCCATAGTTTTCTTAGCAAACAAACTTGGAAAAACACAACGTCAAAATCAGTTCTATTAACTCTTCGGTCTATTCATATCAGTTATCAATAAGAACTCAGTTAAAATCCTTATCCATTTTCAGTTGATTACTAAGGAAGATACGTATAAGCCCAAGCCTAAGCCCATAATAATAATAATAATAATAATAATAATAATAATAATAATAAGATTCTTTAAATTCCATTACAGCAATGATCTTATAGGGTACTTGAATAATCGTAAAAGATGGATAGCTTAAAGGAAAGGTGTAAAGGAAATTCAAGACAATGTAACTCAAGGTGAATAAAAACAAAGATAGTCAGTCTCTTCAAATGAAAAGATAGGAGGTATTTCGAAATAAGGATAAAGAAAGTATGGCCATCAAGGATAGATAAATATCACTCTGAAGGAAAATTGGAGACTTTAACACTTTTTAACTTTTACAGGATATATCTATGGGTGTAATCAGGTTAAGTTGTGTCTAGTCGGAGTCAATGCTAACCCCTAACCATTTATATTATTCAAGTTGGGTTCTATGTTAACCATGGGTTGATAATTTGGATTATAAATGGGTTGGCAAGCGTAAAAACATGAAGCAAATAAGCCCTTAAAATTATAAAAACATATTAGAGTAATAGTTCTATACCTACGACCTTAAGATAATAATACTTAAAAACGAAGGATAAATGAATGAAGCGAAAATAAAGGATTAATTAAAATGTAATACATATTTAAGGATGAATTTCAAGATAAAATTCTAGAGCCAACATAAAAATTTGAAACAAATATCATACAGATTCAATTAAAAAACTACGTCTATCTTGATAATAACAGCTAAATCAAGTAATACCAAATGGATTCAGTAAAAAGCTCATCAAGTGTTCATCAATTAATAAGATTATAAAGTACATATCATAAATATTTTTGAGATTTTTTATGGAAGTCGGGTTGCTAATGGGTTGGCATACAAGTTGGTAAATGGATTGGGTTGACAGGTTGATGGGTTAGAGAAAACTCATGACCAACTCATTTAGCTAGCATAACCCAGTTTCTAACCCAAGTAAATATCATAAATATTTTTGAAATTTTCTATGGTAGTCGGGTTGATAATGGTTGGCATAAGAGTTGGTAAATGGATTGGGTTGACAGGTTGATGGATTGGACAAAACTCCTGACCAACTAATTTAGTTAGTATAACCCAGTTTCTAACCCATTTAATATTTTTTCCCAGCCCTAAACCAGTTATAAATGGGTTGAGTTGTTCAGGCTACAGGTTGACACTAACTCAATTAACCTCCTAGATATATCCAAACATGACCTAGTAAGTGAAGGCAAAGAGGTAATTAAAAGGGTATGTGTTTCATTATCACATGTGTGAAAATATTCTGTAGTTACAAGCTTCTTGACACCCATGTAGGGCAAATATTTCACTCACTACTAATACTGGTCGTTGGGAAATAATGCTGCTAACTTCCACAGAGGTATTCACGTTTCAACGTACTTAGATTTTACTAGGTTTTCAAATGAGTATATCTTGCTGTGTAGCCCTGAATATCACCGCAAAGTCCCGACATCCAACATATTGTAAATCAAGACATGCATTGAACCTTGATGACATTTGTTCAACCCCTCGCTGAAAAGCCTAGTTTTTAGTTCAAGGACGAAATAGTTAATCGTTTAGAAAGTTTTTACATAGTTTGCTTCATTCTTTTTTTATATTTCCAGAGAAAAATTCCTATTGTTTTTATGGAGAAATTCCATATCTGAGATTTCTAAACCCTTCATGTGATGTGGCATCATCTAGACACTTTTTCATATTATGCCTATGTTTTCAACCATTAACCCTATTATTTTTCTTAAAAAGCAAATCTATTTTATTCTTATTTACTTTGTGGCTGACAATGTCCTTAAACTCTGCCAACATCGTTACCAAGGCTTTCATATCTAAGTTTCCAAAACCTCCCATCCAAATATCTGACTTGTTCATAAAGAGGTTCTAATAATCACAACCGAATTTAAATCAAGCAAACATCATCAAAACTTGCTAATATTCCAAAGAACTTCTGAAAACTTTTCGATACTATTTTTTCGTAGATACTTTCTTTGAATCATCCATCGTTCCATCATTCCCGATTTCTCCAAAAGCATGCAAGATACCAAAATCTCCCAAGCGGTTGTTGCAAGATAATCCAAAATTTTATTCAAAAACAGTGTTCGACTAGACATTTGAAACTCACATTTAATGGTGACTCTAGTATTAATAAATCACTTGTGACACTTTTAAAAACCATTGTAAGTGAACTAGCATATAAAATGATATATAGTCTTTTGATTTTGTCAATAACCATTCAGAGGTACTATCATTGTATAAAACATCCATTGGACCAAATCCATGGATGCAATCCATAGTCATTCTTGGTGTGACACTGTTAAGTATATTAATTGTTTTCTAATAATCGAAGGCTTCATGAAATAGCCTACTCTAAATGTCTTAAAATATCCTTCAAAACTACAAAACAATCTTGAGGTTTATGCAAGGAAAAAATTTGTTTGACAAATGCCACTGTGAGAATGCACTCAAGGTAAATAAACAACAGAATAAGATTGTTTAAGCATGGGAATGTTGATGTTGTAAGTTTCACCAGAGGCTGAATTCATTTGAAACTACGCAATGACCATTCATTTCGAACAAACAAACACTTTTAGTGAGCATGTAGAATTTGAAAGATACATATTTATAATTTATAATATTATTCCACTAAAGCGATCATTTTTCAACATCCTGAATCTTCTGATTATTCACTTCAACAGCACAACTTGGGAAGTCTTGCAAAATATCTATGAAGTCTTGCAACATATCTATGTCATTTGTGGGGCAGATGAACTATGTTTGTAATCCAATGCATTTACTTTAGTTGTTATATAATGGACATCAATAGAGTATACGACATTGAAGATAAGATGAAGAGCAGCATTTTTTTAATTCCCCAATATTAGCCTGGATAGAACCACCATCTTTTTCATAAAACTCCGTTATAGCTGAAGCAAACTACTGAAAATCTATGCAGTCAAGTGAAAACCAGATTATGTTGAGACCACAACCTTGGGTGTACATACAGCAATGCAACTTGTCATCCAGAATGCCCATCCAGTTCTAGTTTGGAACACATACGGTCCACCAATAAAAGCATGGACAAGTGGCAAGCTGATCAGTGACCTTGAATGAAACAATGGATATGAAGCACAGGAATCAAGGAAAATTGAAGTGGTATGGTAGGTTAGTTTGAAAGATGTGCATCCATGACATACACCAACAATTGGTACAAGATGAATGCCACCTAATCAGCCGCATTTTCTGCACCACATTCCCATTCTAGTGGCTGACAATTCGCAGGAGACGTATGCCACCTTATTAGCTGCATTTTCTGCACCATGTTCCAGTTCTAGGGGCTCTATAAGATGAGCTGTCTTCTTAAAAAATATCTGACTGTACATTCAGGTTCCTTCCAGAAAAGGTTGCTTTCTTCTTTGGAAGTCAGCTACTTATATTTGTGAAATGACCAGAAGATTTAACAATGATGGGAAAGATGGATTGATAAAGAAGATTAACAAAGCAACAGAAATTTAAATTATCAAGTTAATCTACCCTATCACCTAAATAAGAAAAATTAAGTAAAACCATGGGCAGTTTGGCACATCTAAGGCAGTACAAGGATTAGTTGCATTTGTTTCTGAAAAAGGTCCGGATTTCATGGCTGTAATCCTCAGAGCCATTAATGACTAAAAGAAGCACAATCATTTCCCTCCAACTAATGAATAAACTTTGCATGGTTTTCTTGATCTAGGCTGTATATTTTACTTGAAATATAATCTGTACCATCAAAATCGGGTAACCAATTTTGGATGTATTATAGCATCTGGTCAACAGCGCATTTAGCAGAAATATAAAGTAAAGATTTTACAGCTCTAAGAAGAAGGTTTTAGATGCTTAATATGGAGCTTTTCTTTGTCATATTAAGCTTAAAAGAAATTAATTGCAACATAAAAAATGACTAATATATGACATGTGTGATAAAAAAATAACCATAAGACACTGAATTGGTACCATTTGTATTCATAATTAATCACAAATACGCAAACACACTAACTGCATTTCGGTTACGCGTCGGACCGCAGGGTCTACAGAAAAAAACAGGTAGTAGGAAACACGCGTATTATATGCATTTTCGCTAACTATGCTGTCTGTCACCCATTGTGCATGCTTTCGATATTTTCCACCATAGATGCCGATGACCCATCTGCTGATCTACCTGCACAGCCTCACTTACGACGCTAATGCCAATCAACACGTGGGCAAATCTAAATTCTACTAAATTTCACCACCATGGAGATTACCATACCTGGAAAGCATGTGGAGCACACAATCTAACCCTCACCCTTTCTGTATCCACTAATGTCTTATCACAAGAAATGGTCTCATCCATGGGTGAAGCACCCCATGTTGCTAAGCTCATTCCTAATTACAAGAAGGCCAGGAGCACTAGCTAACATGGAGATGAGCTACATATGAAAAGCTGCTATACTCTCCAAAATCGCCATGCAACAGCCACACGGCCAATAATAAGAATCTTAACCATTTTAAACACATTACTAAAACACGACAAACATGTATAATTGACTTAACGAACCCAATTGCGTGGATTACTTAGTCAACCTATTGTGTATATTTATGCTTCTTAGTGCACTCCATCAAATCCCCTAGTGTAGCCCACGGGCATAATATCAGTGTCCTCCGTGCAAAATAGAGCACGCGTACATGTAAGGGGGTCCAAAATCAGGCACGCCTACTTATAAAATGGACCTAAAATTAGAAATTAGCAACTCGCCCTAGGGAACATAGAACTGTTCTTTTCTCTTCTTTTTTTTTTCGGTTTTTCATGCAGTCGCTCATGCGAAGTGGACTAAATCATTTACGCAAAAGAGTGAAACCGGCTTGTGTGACTGAGCTGGTTGAACCCTTTGATGTAATATTCGAGGGACATGCTTTCGCATAGGGAAGCATTTAGAAATGCTGCTGGCTTCGTCCTGTGAACTAACCTTAATAATCTATGTTAGCGTGCGTAGATCATACATGATTGTTTACTCCTACCCTCCGTTACATTCAAACTAAAATAAAATAAAATAAAGCAATAACATAGTCATGCAGGTCTCGCAAATTCAGCATAACAAAAAACCATAAAACCAAATTCACATGCAATCCATGCACAAGCTACAGAAAAAACAATAAGAGCCCATGAAAACTAGCGGCGTCAAATACAAAGCTTACACCACGTGTGCTTGTGTGTGTGCTTGTGGAGAGAGAGGTAGAGAGAGGGTACCTCGGCCTCGCTGGTGAGACCAAGCTTTCGAACCAGATACGTCTTGACCATGAAAATCGTCACGTTTTCATCTCTTCATCACAACCAAAAAGACACGGTCATGATTAAGAGCATGGGAGACAAGAAAATCACGCATGCTTCTGTGTAATAAACATCATAATGGGGCTCTAATTAACGTGCGCACTTACTTCACTCTAATATACGCCTTGGGTATCTGCGGCAAAGCTTCCATCTCTGTACTCCTGCGTCCACAGAAATAGTCAAAGACAAAATGGAAAGAAAAAAATCCCAATTTGAGTGTTATTTCCATGCAACCAGCAACATAATCCAAGCCCAACCACCCATCCAGGAGCACTCAGGGCCGGACGGCTTCGACCCATTAGTTCCTGGGCCCAACATGGCGATAGACGGTTCGGATCATGCAAAAGGATCATCACCCGGCCACAACTCCATCCCACATGCAAGACAGACACGAATCGGCTCTCATGCAAAAGAAGGCAAAACCGCTTACCGACTGCTGGTGGCCGTACGGAGGGTGAACCAGACCCCGGTTCCCGGTCTCCTCTCGTACAGCTGCGGGCCCTCCTCCCGGTTGAAAAGGCCAGCAACACCCATATCCATGTGCCATGGCGATGATGGCAATGATGATGATGACGATGATGGCAATGATGTCAAGCACGACCCATGATGCTGCTGCTGCTGTTGCAGCGCCTGCCCCACCACCATGTGCTGATGGCCATGATTAAAGTGCGCCGGTGGTGGCGCCAAGCAGAAACCTGCGGCACGCCTCCTGACACCACCATCATCGCCCAACCCTAACCCTAGCTGGAGGCCGAGGTGGGGAGGAGGGGACCGGGTCGAGGCCCCGCCGGATTGGCTCGGCCGGCGCGAGCTGCATGGGCCGAGCCCCAGCTCCAGCCACTCCTGGTTGCTCTCGTCGTCTTCCTCGTCCGACTCGTTGTAGCTGTGACTGTTGTTGCAGCAGCTGCGACGGCTCCAAGACATGGCCGCATGCTACTTTAAGCCGGGGTGCGCTTTTCGGCACTACTTTTGGTAAAACAGGGGCTTCGGTTTCGCCCTTTATGGAACGGCAAATTACCGACTATTTCTCATTGTCGCGGCAAATTTTTAATTTTTCTTTTCTTTCTATTTCTAGTTTTCTGTTTTTTTGGGCAAAAGCAAAAAAAAAAAAAAAACCCGAGCACGGAATTATAGACACGCGCGCGGGTTTTCGCTGATTTCCGAGGCAGTTTTTCTTGCTTTCTGGGGGTTTTGAGTTTCTGCTTACACCTGCACAGTAGAACTACAGGTTCTTATTTATTTTTGTAATTTGAAGGCTAAAACAGGCGAAAAAAAATTGGGAAGAAAACGGGGGAGGGGTGAGATTCTCAGTACCTCCGGAGACAAAATCTCATCCCACGGCCTCCGTACAGAAGACATCTAGACATTCTCCCCATCTGCTTTCTGCCGTTCGATTTCATGTGGCCCACCCTCTATAAGATCTCCAACTTTCGGCACCTCTTTCTCACATGCCCTTTTCTTTTTTTGTCCAGTGACATCCGAAACATCCCTCTTCCGCTAGCGAAACCAAACGGTTCGGACTCGCTGGCCGTTGCCTTTTTCTGCTTCTGAAGTCACTTTTCCTGCGGTTAACATATGGATTTCCGTTTGCATTTTTTTCAGGTTCTAGCCTCTGATAAGACACGGAAAATGAACGGATTGGATTATCTAGAGAGAAGCCGAGGCCTCATTTTTTAATGGTGCACGTTTCTCGTGAACATACATCAGCGCCGTTAGCCCATACCTGCTCCTACCACGTAGACTATGCTGCTACGGACAACCAAACATATGCTGAAAACGTACAGCACAGACAGATGCACCATAGCAATGCCAGGTTTCAAAACACAAAAATCTAACCCATCGGATTTTCCCTTTCGGTTGGATCGTCAACGTCCCATTTTTTATAGACACTAATTTGACGGTTGCGATCTTATCAGCAACGTGACATCGAATCAATGGGGCCCACCAACAGGGAGCACATAGGAAAATGGAAATCTAGTACAATGAGGGCGAAAAAATCTTAAAACAGAAAGATTTACTGCGGCCTGATATCTAGTCCATCCCATCCTCAGTACCCTATCAATCAACTCACGAAGCCAAAAATAAGCAATTTAAAAAAAGAAGAGAGCGATTTTTTATTTTTGTTTAATATGAGAAAATAAAAGGGCGGGAAGCGAAAGGACCTGGTGAGTTTCTACTCCGAAATCGCCGCTGCTGCCCCTAAAAATGAGATTTCTTCCACACCCTCGCCCGCGGCTCCCTGCTTTATATGCTCCGTGCGTGGAGCTTTCCCCCTGCAACTGACACGTGGCTGTCGCTCACTCCCGTGCGCAGAAAGTAGAGGAAGGCGGGGGAATTATCCGAATGGGTCCAATGAGATTATAAGAATACAATTTTCCAAGATTATCTTGAAACACTTTTGTACCCAGTAAAAACAAACCCTTTCTATGGTTAAAATATGCACAACTTCATATAAACGTTTTTTTACTTATATTTTTGTTCTTCAGAGGCATCATGCTCAGTTAAGGGAAATTCTCCTCCACATTTAGCGGGGTGGGGAATCCTCAAGACATCACAGCTCACAAGTTCATCAGAAATCACACGGTCGTAGCCACCCTACTCAGCCCATGCCGGCGCATGTGGATTGGGGGTCTGTAACCATTAGATCCCGACTTGTCAATCTACTTTCCTCCTCAAGAATGTGCTCGGACACTAGAATTTATTAATTAGGGTTTGTACTCACTGAGATGTGATGTTATCGTATGCATTGATGTCTGGCCACATACTGTGAAAGCAGCTACCCAGCCAACAAACAATCGCTGTAGAATTCCAGCCGACAAGCCAACAACCACTTCCCCGGACTCCTCATCGCAAGGTCGCCATGCCTTCGCGTGCTGTATCGGCTGTTGTTTGAGTCAAAAAACCTGCGAACTTCTCGCTCGCCCCATTCTGATGCGTTGTTTTCCAAAGTCTACCACCTAGCCAAAATATACACGATTCTTCGTTTCCGTCTGCTACAGACACGAACGGCCTTGATTTGCCCCTTTCATCAACTGGATCGCCTGGTGCTTGCTACGGATCTTTTCACGATCTAACCACGTGAACTCATGATGGTTTCTCTTCTCTGTAGCGGTGAGAGTTCAACCTCAACCCGGGTGCGTGAACTTGGATTTCAGGTAAGGTTAAAAGGCATTTTTCGACCCCCAGCTACTTTGGGTTAGGGGCCAGGGAGGGGGTAAACGACCTTTTCCAAACCTAAACCCATACCTTTTCATTAAAAATAAATAAAAGTAAAAAATATATTTCAGTAATAATGGTCTCTATCTACGTAAGATTACAAATCTTTTATTGCTTGAGACAAACATAAGAAAATTTTCAAAGATAATCAACGTATCCCACAAATTGATTATACTAAAAATACTCAAAACCAGACATCAGTTAAAAGTAAGCTCTGGTATATATATGCATGGTCTCTCAGTCTGTCTCTTAAGTGACATTGTTTAAAATGACTTGTACGTATAAATAATACTTGTAAAAAATACTTTAATTGAAGAAAATAAATCTAAATGAACAATATAATAATAACATTCTTAAATAAATCAGAGTCTTATGAAACTAAGATCATAACCAAACCACTAGTTATGATATTCCCTCGTCTTCTAATATTATTCTTTTTCTTTTTTTTCAAAAGATATTACTTTATTCAACAAAAGAATAAACAATTTGGATGATTAACAGTCATCTCATAAAGGATTATACTATTATTGGATGCAAAGAAAAAAATAATAAAGAAGCATGCGATATATAAACCAAAACAACTTTTACTTAAAAATAAAGATCCTTCAACCCAAACCTAAACCCAAAGTCAACTTATACATATAGGATTAAGGTTGAAGTTGAGAAAATATTGTAAAAGTGAGAGTTAGGGTTGGGCGAACTTAAACTCATACCAAACTCGCCCGACTTACACCCATACTTCTCTACTTCTTTCTCTCGTGCGTACGCACCAAAATAGGAAAACACTTACATAAATGGTCAAATTCGTCTCAATAAAGAGGTGGGAAACTGTAATAAGGAGTGTGCATGGCCAAGTTCGATTTGAGTTTGAAGTTGCTCAACGCTAACGCTATATGTAAAATGTATCCAACCCCAACCCTTCCCTACTTTTAAAACCTTTACTCAACTCTTACCCTAATCCTTTAGGTTAAGATTTTTAATACATACCCAAATATAAAATGGCAAATAAAAATAGTATCTTCTAATACTTCAATCCAATGCCATCATGCTTGTCATATTGAATCTAGCTCATAAGAGATTTGTTACTTATTAAAGTAATGTACAAAAGGTTATACACTAAATTTACTTGATATTAAATATCAAATGATGTATGATTGCACAAAGAAGTTGTAATTATAATTTATGACATATTTTGTAAATAATAAATGTACGATAAAAATATTCCATCAATAAAAGAACTCAATGCTCTAAGGGGAAACGTGAGTAAGAGATAAATGAGAAAGGGGAAAAAAACCAAGGCATTGGGTCTGCATTTTTTGAGTAAAAAAAAAATTAACAGTGACTAGGTTTAGGTATCCAAACCTTGGATCCAAACCAAACTCACCCTTAAGAGTATGGGTCGAGTTCTACCCCGTTTGTTTTTTTTCAAAAAAAAGTTATAATGGAACCTTAACCAAATTTGGGTTGGGTTCGAGGCTGAATCCGAGGCCATGCACACCGATAGCTATGATTGGTCCATTTCAACGAGCTGGACGCTGATGGCGACTATTCATCTGCCGGCCCCACGTTGGCATGCAACGCGCTTTTGGGTATGCGTTGGCATATGGCTCCAATTCTCTCCACCATACACGTGCCAGGGGTATCTAATTAATCGACATGCCCTGAAAACCACACGTGTGGGCTGATCCACACCATCTATCCATACTAATAGGAATAGTAAATTTACTGTGGCCCACCGTTTTGGGGGACATCTCTGTCCACATATTCCATTTTTCACATGTGCATGGTTTTGGTTGCCATATGAGGCTGCCCGTCAACATCAACATCCCTTGGCAGTGGCAATTCTGTCCATATTCGAAGGGATCGCTGGGAGCCTGGGAATGTGCATGGGAGCTGCCGACGGTTGCATGACGCATGCTGGTGCTCATATCCATGATTGCTAGATCTGAAAAACCACTGTATGTGAATGGCTACAAAGCAACCACCATGCTATAGAAGACTTTCTCGGTGGATCCACCCGTTTGAAAGAGCTTCGCACAGCCCAACTAAAAGGGTGGGTTGATCATGCAAAAAAAGTTGATCAGCGACTGGGAACTGGCTTTGTTACAATTACATGTTCTATAATTTAGGAAAATGTCAATTATTAATGGATTTTGTAATTAAGAAACAGAGTTATTATTTCCTATATTTTCAAAAAAAATCAATTGTTAGTAGATTTAGCAATAAAGGATTACAAGTTAATTTTGGGTATATATTAATGATTACTTGAATGCCTTGGGTTTCATGTCAACATCCACTGACTGTCTTTCCAGGACCGTCCTCTGCTAGCTTTTGCCTTTTTCTTTGTATTATTAGAAAGTAGGGCCATAACTACACTCCCAAGGTCAAGTGCGTTGCATGGTGCCAAGCCAATCGCCTTGCCAAGATAGACTACGTGGAGAACGAGAAATCCCCCGCCACAGGGAGCTTGGTTGGCCTAAACGCAGGCATATCCAAAACGCTAGTGTCAATCCAATGATAGTAAAAAGAAGATGCTGAGGAGGATAAATAGTACACGGGGAGAAATGAAGAGACAATGAAAGAATATCGTATTGTTTCGTTTTATTTGTAAGGATTCCATCATTGTAAGGGAAGAACAAGCTTTTTCTCTCTTTAGTGGTTTCATGGTTGGGAAAAGGAGTAGCATAATAGAAATAATGTTAGCAATACAGATGATAATCATTGAAAATATAAGTAATAATAAAAAATAAAATTATAATTTTCACAATAACCGGATATATGTAAAGTCATACCTTGAAAAAAAAAAGATTCTTAGAAATGAATTTTTTCTGGAATTATGCAAACGTCAGTTTTTTTACAATTTTTATTATACGATATTCCTTTACCCCACTTTTTAAAATAATTTTACTGCTTATCATAGCTTATACTTTTAAATATTTAGTCTATATCTTTGGTTCCGAAACTGATATCACATGCTTTTCTTCATTCATTATTTTTATTCACTTGTGTGATTGGATGGAAACTAAATTTGAATACACATTTTTTAATACTCTTTATTCCTTGACATGACACCTTAACTAATTGCAATAACCCTACCTTTTTTTTTTATCATGCTTTCATTATCCTACTTGCTTTTATTCATTTATTATTTTTATTTGCTCGTGGAGAGTGAATTTCGAATGCACACTCTCTATTCGTTTTATTTTACAGGGTAAAACTATGATTGTTTTTAATAATTCTACTTTTTTATATTATTATTTATATTTTTAATTTGTTCACTGTATAACTTATTTTATAAACATGATTTACTATTTTGTCAATATCACCATCATCCATTTTAAATAAACCTTTTAACAAGCACTCTTGCAGATTCTCCCATCCAAGCACAGCTTGTTCTTTTATCGATTAATGCTTATTTTTCCTAATCCCTCCAACCAAACGCGGCACGCATCACCGACTCTATCCTCAAAACCAGGTCCCACTTGATGTTGCATCTTGACATCGTGCATGCTGGCCATGCATCCACGTATGAGGAACTCGTTAGGAACAAGCAGCATTCTCGTGGGGCCAATAAACCGCCGGGTCAAATCCGGTGGACGATTAAGATTGCTAGCCAAACAGCTAAAAGCGTCAAATCAGATTACATGAAATACCGCCACAATAACAGCAAGTCACACGAGGCGAACCCTGCAAATCCAAGCGCGAAACATGAGCCTGCCATTTCAGTTTTTCATATGGCCGGAAATGATCCTCACGCATCATCCAAGCAGAAAGACAGGCCATTTTCGACCCCTCTTGGGAAACAGCTAGCCGTTAAAGTGACTTTTCTTTGGCTATTTTTTTTTTTTTTTTCTCTCGAATGACGTTTCCTTCATAACCAATGCCACGGGCAGATCTTCATGGAACAGATGTAATACGACGAGTTTTGAATGGTTTAGATCGGTCACAAGGTGCGGATGGATGACAACTCAAGCGCGTGGAATCATCGTGTCTTGCAAACGGTCATTAAAGTCTTATGTAAATAATTCGGGTGGATGGTGTCGGTTGGAAGAATGATTGATGACGACGGCATTGCCCGTCAACTTCTTTTGTTGCGTCATCTAACGCCGTTAGTGAGGCGTTCATCAGGTCCCGTGGGATTCCTGACGTGAACGTCAGAGGAGTAACGGGAAGCAGCGGGCTCGCCAGGATTCCACGCGAGAGGAACGTTTTGCGCTTTTCTGGCATGTGGGGCTGGTTTTGGAAGGAATTATCTAGGCTGCCATCGGATTTTAGAATAATAAAGAACGGAGAGAAAAATTAAAATAAAATTGAGGGGGAGATAAATGAGATGTCATGTAGTGCATCGTTTCATCCCATGACAGCTTACAGCTCATCTTTCAACATGGTACGTGAGAGTTTGACAGAAGCATGCTTATACTTTTTCACTAAAATCATTGTGAGAGCTGAAAGGGAAGAAAGTTTTTCAACGCCTTTTTTTTTTTTTTATAAGATGCAAAGGTATGGAAAAATGTCATAATGACTGAATCGGCAAAAACGCTGGTTCGAACGGGCTGGACCATTTAATCGAACCAGTTTGAATCGTAAAGTCATCATAATAAAATTATGGTATTATAAAGTTTTAATAATTTTAAAAATATATAAAATATTAAAAAAATTTGAATAATATAATAATTATATTATACATGAAGCAATAATTCAATAGCCCAAGAAAATAACAAATAAGATAAAATAATCAAAATAATAAAATATAAATGCATAATTATTATTTATGATTATTTAACTATGTAAATAAAATAATAATAATAACATGGTTGAATAAACTCTCATAAAAATTTTTAATACTTCATTGGTCTTCACCCTTTACAATTGATATATATGCTCTTTTAAACTTTAATACTTTAAATATATAGAACAAAATGATAAATAACAACAAATCAAAAATACTAAGATAATTTTATTTATACATAAATATCAAAATATCGTTTTGAATATTTAATTATTAATTCATAAATATAACCAAATGATATATTAAAGCAACAGTCAAAGAAGTAACACCAAGTAAGTTTATATTTGACATATTTTGAAAGCCTATAAGTTAGAAACATATAATAATTACATAATTTCTCAAAGATTCAACATTAAAGCATAAATAAAAAACACAATCTAATTGTCAACATTAAAAAGTATAATAGGCTTAAAAAATAGAAAAAACATATTTAAAATCTACAAAAAAAACTTACACTATCCACTGTCTGGAGTTGAGGGAGACGATCGAAGATGGGAATGTTGTCGCTATCGTCAATCGCCATCGTCGTCAATGGTGGCCAAAGGTGGAAGGAGACCCTATTCGATCCTAACAAAGGATGCCCAGGCTCAGAAAAGTTGGATGGCTAATTGCAATTATTTTTGTTCCATCCCATATTTGGGCAAGCAACAAAAACCAGAACAACAATTAGCGCCATGTACAGGGAGAGCACCATAGCTAGGCTACGGAAAAATAGAATTCCACCCATCACAAGTCCTAACAAATGCGTTGTTACCATTTTTTTTGTTGCAATATAGGCATCCAAGCCAACACGAACTAAAATTGCACTACCATGTCCTCCAGACAAAAAGCATCAAATCACAGAGACCCAAATGCATAGAAAAAAAACTTTCAAGCAAACCCTATCGTAGGATTCAAAAAAGAGTAGTATTGCATGCGACACCAGTGCCAATGGACGATGGAGGTGTTGTGTAACGCTCCGCCCCGGAACACATGCATTTCACCATCCTCCTGTAATTTTTTTATTTTTAAGGAAAATGTCTGCCAAAAATCCATCAGTGTCAGCCTTGAATTAGATGGATCTAAACCTAACACACGTTAATCACATATAATGAAATATCAATAATTATAATTTTTAATAATACAAAACATAATACACAATTATACCCATAGTTATTTGCCCAAGACCGGAACCAATCATGATCGCAATTCACCTCACTATGATCATACAGATCCATTTATAATTACAACATCATACATAAACTAATTTCAAATGTTAATACATCAATTAAAATCTTAAATCCAATTACGCAAATACACAATGGAATTACTAATATAAATCCTTGTGCCATAAGGAAATATTTTCAATCTGCTCACCAGTTCCAACCCATAATTGATATTCTTTACCTGACCTACTAGTTACAAATTAAAATAAGAAGGTATGAGTTCAAACAACTTAGTAAATAGGCAAGCACAATAGAAAATAATAATCAATAAGATACAATATATTATAAGCCACAACATGAATATGATAGGATATTGAAATTACTCTATGAGGGCAAAGTCCTCAATTTTCCAACACAATGATCTACATTGTTTAGGCATATCAAATCATATCATAGTTATATTGTCCAGGCACATCATATCAAGTCTAGCCTACTCTAGACATCTAATACCATAATTGTGCCATGCAAGTAATACAAATCATAATTGTGTCATTCAGGCATCACACAATATCATAAATATGCAATACAAGCATAAGATGCATCATGTGGTGTCAATGTCATGCAAATATCATATTAAAGAGAATTTCATTCTTATGTCTATATAAAAGCTTATGGAATCCATTCTATAACTATGTGCATTTATAGAATATACAACTTAATAAGGAAACATGAGATAATCTTCATCTCTATTCACCAGGGACTACACATTATTCCCATCAATCCATACATGTATAACACTTTATCCAGTTTGACCAATCAGGGGACATTCATTATCCTAACACATCCACACGGTCACTATCACATAATAGAATGAATATCATTAAATACATAATCATGGGATAATACTATTCTCACTATTCCACACATACATACCTATGTCAATAAATATCAATGGGATATCCGCTATCCTCATCCATCCATACATGCTCGAATTCAAAATACGGGATATTCATTATTCTCATTCATGCATACATTCAAATAGAAAATGAGCTTACTTACCTGTGTGAAGAGTCATCATATACATTCTTTAGTTCTATAACTTCATAAGCTCCATAGCTTTTCATTCATGTTTAGTTTACCCTACATAAGTCATATGCATCAGAATTTTCACCCTTACTATGTTTTATACAAAAATAATTCATTAAACATATAACATATATTAAAACGTATTAACTGAATTTCATTTTCAACCACGCATGATAACTTCTAACCTCCATTGCATGTTAATTAATCTTTAGATCTCAATAACCTTATGCAATCATGTTTAATAGACAACATACATGTTGTATGTAACGTCTTTAACAATTAAACAGCTTTAGCACAACTCATTTAAGTCTTTAATTCAACCAATTCAAGGCTTACATAGACTATATAGAAAAATCCCCTTTTACCCCAATTAAGTCATAGTAAAAAACTGGATTTGTCACCTTAAAACAATCTCTGAATTATAATAATTGATGAATTAAAAATTTTTCCCATGATTATTACACTTAAGCTATGAAAGTAGAAAAAATTATTGTTCACAAAATAGATAAAACCCTAGCAAATGATAAATCACCATTTCTTATACTCAATCAAGTTTCAAAAATATTATAATTCAAAAATTAATCATTTTCACTAAGGTTTTAACAACAAACCATATCATTTTACCCCAAAAGTCACGTTCACAGATGGTAAAAACCTTAGCGAGGTAAAAATATTAAATTAAAAGGAAACAAAGGGGCTTACCTTCAAATCCATGAGTGGTTTTCTCTTTAGCACATGAATCCGGCTTCAAGCTCCATAAACCCACCATCGAGTTTTCTTTCTCTTTTCACCGTCCAAAACTAAGAAATTTAGGTTTGAATGTCCGCTTGATGGGTCTTTACTCCTAAATAAGATTAATCCTAGTTAAAATTATTCAAATGGTTTAAGACAATAGGATATGGGTCTGGGAAGAAGAAAAATGGAACAAAGGCGAAGAAACGAAATGGCTGGCCAAAAAAGTTAGGCCACTCACTTATATCACCGACTAGCACTGTGGCGCTTGAGTCGTTGCCACCACTCATGCCCCTTCCACTTTTGTACCCTATTTTTCCACCTTTCTTTAATAATTTTTTCCTAGTCTTTTCTTCATAACATTTCTCCCATAATTGTGATATTAAAACACATAATTAATTTCTTCAATTAAATTAAAATAATATCATTAGCTCGCCACATACCTCATATTTCACATCAGTTTCTGTACACTTAGTACATGTGATCCAAAGTTGATCATTTACAAAAAAAAAATTAAAACTTTTTCTACCTTTTAACACCCTGGGTGTTACACGCCGAAGCCATGCATGAGCAGTAGCAGTGGGCCCTGTCCAGTAAGGGAAAGAATGTTGTTGCCTACCGGAGATGATGAGGCCACCAAATTTTTGTTTCCAAAAATAGGGAAATAGATGTTGTCGCCTATCAGAAACGGGGATGGCCACCGGGGGGGGGGGCGCGCGCTGGAATGGTTGTGGGTTCGGAAATGATAAATTAGGGTAGGGAGGAAAGAGAGGGTGTCTGTACTGTCATGCACGGAGGGAAAAAAGGGGTTTTTAAAACATTTGAACCGGTTGGACCGATTCAACGAATTCAACTGGTTCGTTTGGTTTTTTGTAGTCAAACCACACTAGCCCCAAACGAACAAGTGCAGGGATGGATCGGCAGTCAAACCGGCCAATCCAATATGGTTTTAATAACACTGGTGCCGTTCCATTAGAAAAATTTGTGAACAACATTGCTTCATATAATTTTGAATATTTGATGCTTCAAATACATCTGAACTAGATATGGAATTTATAGCGTGTTTGATGAAACACATCCCCAACTACTGTAATAATTATTGCATATTAATACATGATGATTGTCTTTGAACATATCTACTGATGACACTCATATCTTAAATAACGATGAAAATTCTTCAATTGCGCAGATAAAGATTCATTATGATAGATTTTTATTTTTTAGATTAAACATACATCGAAAGTTAACTAAACCTCCAAAATTAGATATCCAAATGGGATGAAATTTAATGAAAATAACTTAGACTTTATTATGAGCCAGATGCTAAATTTTAAGTTGATCAATTACATAAATTTGGATAACCTTTGGCATTTCATTCAAATCATAGGCAAATTGATGCGATTTTTATATCTCAAATTGGTCTTGCAGTATGATTGATCTGCTTTTTGGTATAGTTATATGACTATTGATGCATGGTTTGGGAGATACGTTAGGTCATTTCTATCTTAACAGTCCACGCTATCTCATCAGCAAGCCGTAAATCCATGCCTTTACACTTCCAAACATCCAAATCTATCAATACTCTGATTTTGCTAGATGCCCTGTTGATCATCTATCTACCAATTATTCCCTCTCTATTACCTTTCTTTCCATCTCCACAGGCTAATGAGTGGGCCATTGGCGTGATCAAGGGCTGAGGATGGCGCAATATACAATCAGATGATATGATTAATGAACTAAGATTTTCTGTAAGATTAATCATATAACGATAGATTTTTTTGCACTAACTGCTTTATTTTGGTGGGCCTAACTGAAATAGATCTTCGATTGAGTACCCTGCAGGTAGAGTGAGGTGGGATTAATGGTGTGGATTGTGTAATAGCCATTGTAGATATTTATGGTGGGGCAAGGAACTGTTAAGCATGATTAGTAAGCAATTGATCCGCTAAGACCAAGTAACAGTGTGTGAAAGAACGACTAATCAAAACATTAAATCATTTGATAGGTGAAGAGACTGGAAAGCCCATCAGTAGAAAGTGGTTTGCTTAGTAACGTAGCGAGAGTTTCAATAAAAGGTAAGTAATCTCCTCAATCCCTAATTTACTTTTCCAAGTATCAAGTTTGGATGAATAGGTGACTGTTGGTTTCAAGATTTTCTTGCCTTTCTGAAACCTTTATTTTGAGCATGACATAAGTTGCATTGAGCTGTGATACTTGTCCGTATAGATGGATGGAGGAAAATGTAAACTTTAGCTATCTACATAATTTCTGCCTATTCATGTGGGCGAAGGAATATGTAATCTTTACTTGCTTGTAAGTAATTAAAGGGAGGTGAAATCTTTATCCATCCACATAGGTGGAAGGGGATATCATCCACGTAGGAAATCAAAAG
Organism: Pouteria campechiana; assembly: GCA_036873735.1. Taxonomy (NCBI): domain Eukaryota; kingdom Viridiplantae; phylum Streptophyta; class Magnoliopsida; order Ericales; family Sapotaceae; genus Pouteria; species Pouteria campechiana. The sequence goes on from JAYJMB010066301.1 coordinate 22,444, forward strand.
GGAGAAATATTTTATGCTAACGCACATCGTTAGAGGGAGTTTTATATGTTATTCAGCTAGGGGGTAAGGCATACCCAAGTCTGGCATAGCACTAATCCTTTTCGTGAACTTGGGATGGATTTAACATATATACTACCTTTAACAAATAATTGTGATTTGAAATTTTCTTAGATTAAAACAAAAGGCAAGTGATTTAAAATGGAAATGAGTTTAACTAACAACAGGCAGGCTAAGATATAGAGTTGAGTATCGAAAGCTCACTGTATGTCAAGGTGGAAAATGAGAAGAGGAAGTTGGACGAAAAGATGAGTGTCAGAAGTGAGACAGGAGAGCTCTCTCTCTCTCTCTCTCTCTCTCTCTCTCTCTCTCTCTCTCTCTCTCTCTCTCTCTCTCTCTGTGGTATGTGACTATTTTTTTCTTTCTTTCTTTCTTTTATTTTAAGGTGGAAATCATTGCAATATTGGGAGAAAAGGTGCGATATTTTACTTCTATCTCTCTTTCATACCGTCCTACTAGGGCAGAAACGAGGAAAAAACAACTATTTCTCCACTTTGTCGGTGCTCGGACGCCACCATCAATCAGATCATGCTTGCAGGTAAAAAGGAAATATTGAAATGGATGGATCTTTATTCGCCCTCAAAATTTTGTAATGGGTGGCCTCCGGTCGGGCTTGATACAATTTAGAATGGGGAATTGATCCTAATATATGTAAAGAAAAATGTAAATGATACCAGTAGAAAAAGGAGTGATGCAAGTTACAACGTAAATAAAGATAACATGTATGAGGACCCATGGTGAAAAATACCAGCAGTAAAAAATAAATTTATAGTTATTAAGAATATATTAAGGTAGGCAAATGTCAAATCAATTAGATATGTAAAAAAAAATATCATTTAAATTTACAATTACATCATTCACCCAACATTCTCTTATGGTTAATCCTACTTTCTCTTGAATCAAGTTTATCTTTTTTTTCATTCTTTAACTATTTTATTTATTTCATTTAAATTCTAACACACATTATTTCTCCTACTCCTTTTGATAATGGGAAAAGATGTTGGAAATTCTTTTAATGTTTTTTCTACCTATTTTAATATAATTTACATTCTAACTAACCAATAATTCTATTTTTATGTATTAGTACTTATATTTTTAATCATGGTTTCTCATTTTTTATACAAAATTCTACCTATTTTAGTTTCATTCACCTTAGTTCTACTTGTTACACCTTATCACATAATATTACTCCTTTTTCTTTCCTTCTATCTTTCCACCTTACTTTTTCTCCATCTCTTTTTCCGTTTTAAAACAGAACCTTATTTCTTAAAATTGCATTTCATCTATTCAAACACTTCATAAGTGAAATAATCTAAATGGGCATTTTAAAAATTATATTAATAAATATTATAACACATTGAAAAGGGTAGAAAACGGAGAATTGGTGGCAAGAATGGTGGCACCAATGCTCCCGGCTAGGCATGGTCTAGTTTTGTGGAGATGAGTTTTAGTATGATAAAAACATAAACGATCATTTCGTTAAAAGAGCTCGCGAAAATTTAAAGGAAGCCCCCGTTTGACTGGAGATAAAGCTGGGAAACTTCGATCTTCCATCAAACTAAGCAACGCATAACGATGTTTACGAAATGCTGTTGGAAAAGTAAATTGACTTTTTTGTTTGTTGGGAGCTACTTTTTAAACAATATCCCAAATGTCGGTTCAAGCACAAGTAGTAGTCAGGCTGCAGACTAATGGTGGCGTACATGCCGAACCTTTCAAATACTAAAAGCTATACATGGAGTGTGAAAGCCCTCTGTTTTACACTTCCTAAGATGTTGTATCCATAAACCTGAAAAAGGTATTTTTTCTTATTATTTATATTTTTAACTACTGCCTTTTACTTGTCATCCAGTTTGCTCATATATTTTGATCTTGTCTTATATATGCTAATATCATCTTATGTTTTTATTACACCTTTGTTTGTCATGCATTTCTTGTTTGACTACTGTCCAAACCCACGTGGAAATGTTTTTTACTGAAATTGGGCGAGATTAGTCTTTGGACCACGAAATAATTTGGACCATTCTGACCAGTCAACGGACCTATCCAGTTTAGGACAGCATGGCAGATTATAGGCATAACCAGGCAAAGAATGAAAGGAACTCATCCAATGTACATGAGATGCTTTTTCACTTAAAATATGCTCGTGTGTCTTTTCAACGTCACGTGGCTAGGATTATCATACCAATCTGATTTTCTCAGTGTGAACTGGCCAAAGGACTTTTCAAAAGTTGGTGCTACGATAATTGAGTTACTGTACACGGCATATAATATGAGGGGCAGCTGCATTGACTGTCTTAAGCAGAAGGAGCATGAAATAAGCCCCCTATTTTGTAGCCTTTTGGTTTGTCTGGATTAGGAAAATGCACCCAAAAGAAGTTCTACTTTCGGGCGCCAAAAGGACTAGCCCACGCACGCCTTGAAATTATCAATATTCCTCCAGGCTTCTCAAATGATCATTCCCCTCTGCCTTGCCCATGAAAATACGGACCACCATCAGCCATCTCACTCACTGAAGATGGACACGGCCCTTCATCAGACTCGAATGCAAGATCCACTCCGTTCGCCAGCAAGTAAAAAGCTATCACATGGAGATTCAGGAAAATCAGACGCTCAACAAGCAATAAGATATCCCCAAAATTTGTTTGACAGGTGGACTGATTTCTACAC
>JAYJMB010066312.1:0-25166 GCA_036873735.1 Pouteria campechiana
GGGATCGACCCTTGCATAAGCACACTAGACTATACATCGACCATGCACTTGCGAGGTATTAAATTTGAGCCATCAATATCTTCATGCTTTGTCTTCTGAGTTTCTCAGTTGCACTTCTATCATGCTTCTAAGCACTTCTGAACTACTTCTTAATGCCACGACTTGTAATGAATTTTCTTCTGATGGCCTACTTTATTGCTTCTGAATTTTTGACACAGTTTAGAGAAATTTTTGATTGGCTTCAGATTGCAGATAATCTTCTGCATTGCTTCTGGTTGAATCTGAGAAGCTTCTATCAAGCTTCTAATTTGCCTATGAACCTTAGGCTTTTGCTTCTTGATTTGGTTATTGTTTCAAATTTGTTTTCTATTAAGGTTCTGTGTAACCAGGCTTACTTCTGGTTTGCTTCTATTGGGTGTGATAGAACTTCTAACATGATTCTGAAAGATGAAGTGTCTTCTGAGGAATTGTTTCTAACTTGCTTCTATATGATGTTATGATTCTTCTTCTAGTTGGTTTCTGAGCAATGTATCTCCATGGCTTGTTATGCTTTGGGCAACTTCTTAATAACTTTTGAATGTCATTGTAATTTTGCATACATTTCCATATTTCAAAGGTTAATGTAACACCTTTACAATTATTTTACTTAATCTATTTTCATACTAATGTTGCAATACTTGGAAACTAATTAGTTAGTACCTTAACTTTTCACTCATTGTTTGTTCATCATCAAAACTAATTTGTTTAATCTCATTCATAATCAAAATCAAGCTTAGTAAAGGGGTTAGACTTAACATTCTCCCCCTTCTTGATGATGACAAAATATTTGAGTGACTAACCTTTCAAACAAAATTTCAAAATATGCAATGTATGTAATGTATATGATTTGCTAAGTGGGGCTCCCCTTGCCTAGGTGAACTCCCCAAGAATGTATGCATAGTGAATAAATTTTTTACTTTATATAATATTCTTTGTCTCTCATTTTTTTATTATCTCTCCCCCTTTTTATAATTATTGTATCATTTAGTATTATCTCTTCCCCTTTTTATCATAATAAAAAAGAATGAATTAAAATATTTCATTATATAGCAGAGATGATACCATTATTCAGCAGAATTGATTGAAATGCATTAGAATAGAAAATGAGATTTGAAAGGAAAATGTAGATAAGATGGAACTTTGAATAGCCTTTCCGATGAATTTTTGAATTGGCTTAGAGGTAGAAAGTAGTAGCGAAAAGGTTCTGAGCATAGAATTTGATGGGAAAAAATACTTCTGATACATTGTATTAGCGGTTCCATGCGAACTCAAACTGGATCAGAACTTCTGTGTAACTATCCTCAGATGTTCTGTGTTTCAGATGCAGAAAAAGTTTTGGAGGTGCGGAAGTTCTATGTGGGTCTTGAACTAAGTTAGAACATCTATGTTACTAAACTCAGAAGTTTTGAGTAACGTGCACAAAAATGGATTTAGAGTTCAGAAGTTCTGCGGCACTAAGGGCTGAACACCAGAAGTTTGGCGGAACTTCTGTGATGAGAAATACAAGTTCTGAGATTAAGAATAGAACTTCTATGTAAAATATGATCAATTCTAGGTGATTAAACAGAGAATCTGAGTTACTTCTGATTTGTTTTAGTTTAAGTATTAGAGTTTTTAAATTACTTTTGAAGCTTTTTAAGTATGATTTTAAAGTTTTTGGATATATTCTTAAAATATTTGAATAATTTTTATGGATGGTTTTGGAAGTCTACATGTGATAGAATAAGTGTTTTATGCAAATGGATCTAGTACTCCAATCTCTCTTCTTATCTTACAAAATCTATCTTCTAGAAGTAATTTTGTAAAGATGTCTTCTAATTGATTTTCAGTAGATACATATTCTAAGCATATGTTATGATTTTGCACATAGTCTCTTATTAAATGGTGTCTGATTTATATATGTCTAGTTCTTGAATGTAATACTGAATTCCTTGTCAGATTTATTGCACTAGTATTGTCACATTTAATGGGAGTGTCAACATATTTAAATCATAATCATTTAATTATTGTTTCATCCATAAGATTTGTTCACAACAACTAACTATAGCTACATATTCAGCTTCGATAGTTGATAAAGCTACAGATGTTTGTTTCTTTGAAAACCATGATATGATCATGCATCTAATGAATTGACATGACATTGAGGTACTTTTTCTATCTAACTTATAGCCTGCAAAATCTGAGTTAGAATACCCTATTAATTCAAAGTTTGAACCTTTTAGATACCATAATCGAAGATTTGGAGTATCTAAAAGATATCTAAATATTCTTTTAACAACAATTAGATGTGATTCTATAGGGTATGCTAAAATCGAGCACACATGTAGACACTAAGCATGATATCTAGTATACTTACAAGTAAATATAAAAAAGATCCTATCATGCTTCTATAAAGCTTTTAACAAATAGATTTACCTTTATCATCTTTTTCTATTCTAATAGATGTGCTCATTAGAGTGGCTAAAGATTTTCCTTCTTCTAAATCAAATCTCTTAAGTAGCTCTTTGGTGTATTTTGTTTGATGTATAAAAATTCCTTCTTCCATCTATTTTACTTGAAGCCCCAAAAAGAAATTAATCTCACCCATTAAACTTAATTTCAAAATCTCCCTGCATTACTTTAGAAAAGTCTTGACATAATTTATCATTAGTTGCACCAAATATAATATCATCCACGAAAGTTTCAACAATCAACATGTTATTTTTATCATGCTTAATGAAGAATGTAGTGTCTACTTTGCCTCTAATGAATCCCTTTTCTATTAGAACTTAATCTATTATACCATGCTCTAGGAGCTTGTTTTAACCCATAGAGAGCCTTCGTAAGTTTGAAGACATGGTTTGTATTGTAGGGATCTCCAAATCTAGGAGGTTATTCTACATAAACTTCTTCATTAATAAAATAATTTAGAAATGTACTTTTAACATCCAATTAATAAAGTTTAAAATTCATGAATGATGCAAATGCTAATAACATTTTGATAGTTTCAATTCTTACAACAGGAGCATATGATTTGTCAAAGTCTATTCCTTCCTCTTGAGAATATCCTTTTGCTACTAATTTTGCTTTATTTCTTATTATTATTCCTGATTCATCTAATTTATTTCTAAAGATCCATTTAGTTCCTATTACAATTTGATGATTGGGTCTTAGAACAAGTGTCCATACATTATTACATTTGAATTGATCTAACTCTTCTTACATAGTTATGATCCAGTTTTCATCTTCTAAGGCTTGATCTATGTAGGTTGGTTCTATTTGAGAAATAAATGCAAAATTACCACATACTTGATGATATGAAGATCTAGTTCTTACTTTATTATAAACATCACCAATTACTTGGTCTTCAGGGTGATCATGCATGAATCTCCAATTTTGGGAAGAGAGTTGTTACCTTCATCATTTACCTCAATAATGGATGATATATCATTTGTTTCTTCACTGTCTTCTTGTGTCTTTGGTTGTGGAGAATCTATGCCTTCATCTTGTATTTTAGTTTCTTCATAGATATTGTGATTTCTCCTCTCTCATCATCAAAATCACTTACTTTTCTAGAGGGGTTAGAACTTTCATCAAATTTTACATGGATAGACTCCTCTACAGTTCTATTTTCAGATTTTAGACTAAATGTCTTGCTAACAATGGAATAACCAAGGAAAATACCTTCATCAGATTTGCTGTCAAATTTACCATGATTTTCTTTCTGATTGTTAAGAATGAAACATTTGCAACCAAAATGTAGAAATGAGAAATGCTTGGTTTCCTGCCATAATATAACTCAAATGGAGTTTTGTTGCAAATAGGTTTGGTAAAAATTCTATTTATTATATAGCATGAAGTATTCATTGCTTCATTGCTTCTGCCCAAAAATATTGGGGCAAGTCATATTCACTCAACATTGTCCTTTCCATCTCTTCCAAGATTTGTTTTTCCTTTCAGCTACTCCATTTTGTTGAGGTGTTCTTGGTGTAGAGAAGGTATGGAAAATTCCATTGCTCTCACAGAAAGCAATGAATTTTTTATTTTTAAATTCTCCACCATGATCACTTCTTATGGCTACTATATGAGAATCTTGTTCATTCTGTACTCGCGAGAAAGATTATCTAGGTATATCTTGAATATTTATCTATAATGACATGTGCATAATGTTTTTCCCTCCAAGACTTCTAGTTCTTGTTGGTCCAACAAGATCCATATGTAGCAATTGAAACGGTTTAGTTGTATATACTTCTTAATTAGATTTGAAAGAATCTTTAGCTTGCTTACCTTTTAAGCAAGTGTCACACAACTCATTTTTGTCAAACTTCAATTTTGGTAAGCCAACAACAAGGTCTTTATTATATAGTTTCTCAATCATGAACTTTTTGGAATGTCCCAGTCTTCTATTCCACAACAAGGACTCTTCATTATTTACTACAAGACATTTGACTTGGATATCACTAAAGTCTACCAAATATATATTTCCACATCTTTACCAATTACAACAACTGAATTTGAACTATCTACTACTAAACATACATGTGATTCAAACACAACCTTGTAACCATTATCAGAAAATTGACTAATACTTAAAAGATTGTGTTTTAATCCTTCTACTAGTAAAATATTTGAAATACTAATAGAGGGAGGTTGGCTCATCTTACCAATCCCAACCACTCTACATTTTCCATTATCTCCAAAGGTAACTGTTCCTCCATTTTTAGCTTTTAGTTCTGTAAATAGTTCCTTTTCCCTTGTCATGTGTCTTGAGCAACCACTATCAATATACCATTTGCTGTTTCTTGTGGCTCTCAAGCACACCTGCAAATATGAAATCAAGCTATAATTTTTGGTACCCATTTAAGAATGGGTCCAGGTAGGTTAGTAGCAGAATATTTGGCACCCATCGCTTTTTAGATGTTGCTAAATTTGTTTATGGATATAGATATATTTATTATTTCTGCAATAGTCTTTGGTACCCAAATTAGATTCTATTTGGATTTTGATGTTCTTCCAAGATTGCTAATTTTCTTCCTATGATTTTATTTATTTTTCTTCTTTGGCTTAAGTTTATATAATGTAGAAGCCAATGTTTTCCTAAGAGCATTATTTTTCTGCTTCTGTTTACTCAAGTTCTATGTTAATATTAGTCTTGAGTTGAGTATTTTCTTATTTTAACTTAAAGTTTTCATAGATTATCTTTTCTAATTCTCTCTTAGTTTCTTTGTGTTTAGCTTTTAATGTTTTGAAATCAGAATATAATTCTTCTAACAATTCTTCTAAATCAGAAGTTTCAGGTGTTGGATTTACCTCATCTTCATGGATAGCCATGAAGGTTATTCCTGTGTGATGCTCCTCCTGATTTCTTCCTTTTGTATTGAGTGAAATAAACTGAGCTTCATTCTCTTCTTCAGTTCCACTTGAGCTTTCTTGCATCATGCTCTCCAGCATTTCCCATACAGCCATTGCTTTCTTCTTCTTTTCAAATTTCCTATTGTTAGGAGTATTCTTTTTATCAAAGTAGGAATTATACCTTTTCTTCTTGTCTTCTTGCTTTTTATCTAGCTCTGGACAGTCATAGCTCATGTGTTCAGATTTGTTGCAGTTGTAACATTTTGGAATCTTATTTCTCTTTTCCTTGCTTTTGTAGTTTTTGGAGTTGTTTCCAAATTTCTTCTTCCTAATCATATTCTTGAATCTTCTGGTTATCATTGCCATATCCTTATCATTTTCACTCGCTAATGTGCCTTCTGAGGATTCTTTTGATTTAGCTTGTAAGGCAATTTTCTTGCCTTTTGATTCATTTGGGACTTTCTGCTTCATTAAAACTTCATGGGTCATAAGTGATCCCATGAGTTCTTCTACTGCCATCTTATTGAGATCTTTTGCTTCCTGGATGACAGTTACTATAGGCATCCGGAATCTGGGTAGAGATCTCAAGATCTTTTTCACCAACTTGGGTTCTTGGTACTTTTCTCCAAACCTTTTTAGTCCATTTGTGATTTTCTGAAATCTTCCAAACATTTTAGAGATAGTTTTAGATTCTTTCATGTAGAAGGCATCATATTCCTGAACTTGAATATTGACCTTAGTTTCTTTAACTTGACTTGTGCCTTCATGTGCTACCTAAAGTTTGTCCCAGATTTGTTTGGTTGAGTTACATGCAAAAATCTTTTCAAACTCAAATGAAGATAATGCATAGTAAAGACAATTCTTTGTCTTTGCATCACGTTCTACTGCTTGAATATCTTTAGATGTGTATTTACCTTCTTTGTTTGTGACATCCTTTCCATTCTAGACTATAAGCCACAACTGGTAATCTTTGGCGATCAAAAATTTTTGCATCCTCATCTTCCAATACTCATAATTGGTTCCATCAAAAAGTGGGGATCTAGAAGTGGATTGCCCTTCAACAGATATGTTGTGGAACATACTCTACTTCTTTAAGCTAGTTTCTCTTGCTAAACTCAGGTTCTACTAACACTTGTTACTTTTCAAAGCTCGCCAACAACTTGCACAAGTTGGTTTTCAAAGCTCACTAACAACTTACTGGTTTTCCAAGCTCACCAGAAACTTTTACACATTGGTTTCTAAGCTAACCAATAAACTTCCTAGTTTCCTAAGCTAATAAAAAACTTCTACAGGGTTGATTTTCAAGCTAACCAACAAGCTTAGTAGTATAGAGAATTGCCTCTTACTTAGGCAGAAATGTACTGAAAATGAAGTTCAACAAACAAATAGAATATGTAATGAGATCAGATTCAAACTCCTTATCAAAGTCAAAGTGGATCTGATGTAGACAAATCTAATTGCTTTTGTCAATGACATAGCAAATGGAGTTGAATGTTGGAATGTTGTGAATGCTCTTCTCAAATGGTTTTTATTGAAATCTCATTTGATAATGCTTGTTTTCTTGCTTGTTTTTCCATGCGTTTTTACGTTGCCTTAACTCTAATTTAAATAGTCTTTGAAATATAGCCATTGGAAACATGTTTGGTACCATTTTTCAAACTTGTCAGGCAACGTTTGGCAGCAAATTTTTTTTGTTAGAGTAAAGAACTTTTGAGTAAGGGACTCAGAGATTCTATTCTTCAATTTTTTGTTAACTAGAACTTCTATGTCCATTTTACAAAAGTTTTGTAATAATTATTGTTCTGGCTGTATTCACTATGGGCAAATTTTTCCTTCTGAATGTTCAAAAATAATTTTTGATTTGTTTCTTATTGGTGCATTGTAATTATGCTTGTTGTTCTGACTTCTGAACTTATCATCTTCGTTGTTCTTCTAAGAATGCTTTTGTGTTCAATGTGTCACCATTTTTGCATTGATAGTGTTTTGTTGTATTGCTACATTTGTTCTGCGTTGCTTCTATTTTGCATTGTGCTCCTTTTGAGTAATGCCTTGCTTGTTATGCATAGCTTCTGCGTTGACTTTAGTTCTGATTGCTTCTAATTTCTGAGCTTAGCATCTTCTGTATTCTTCTAAACATAAGCTGAGTGCAGATAGGTACTTCTTTGTAAGTGAGATTTACTAATTGTAGAACTTCAACAACTTCTATTTGGTTTCTATTGTAAGTGAATTGTCTTCTATTTGCAGGAATCAATTTCTACATTACTTCTATGTTTTTGACGATCCTTCTACGATACATATTCATTTATTTACTTCTGGTAAGTTTCTATGTTTAGAAACTTCTTCTCATAGAGTTATATTTCAACTTCTATAGTATACTTGATTAGATTCTGATTATAACAACTAGTTTCTGCAATTCATCTATTTAGATCTGAGAAACTATTAATAAGCTTCTAGTACACTTCTGATGGCCTCTAACAAGCTTTTGACTTACTTCTGCATGGAACGGAACTCCAACAGAACTTCTGTGCAACTAAGTGCAGAAGTTCTGTTTGCTTGAATTGGGGCAAGCTGGTCATGACTAAGAAGTTCTTGTGTAGCTTCTGTGTGATAGATAAGTTCAACAGAACTTTTGTGCTGCTAAACTCAGTAGTTCTGTGACTTTGAATTTAGTCAACAGGTCATGGATCAGAAGTTCTGAAGAACTTCTAAGCTACTTCTAAGCTTCAATATCTTCATACCCTATCTTCTGAGTTTCTCACTTGCGCTTCTATCATGCTTCTAAGCACTTTTGAACTACTTCTTAATGCCACGACTTGTAATGAATTTGCTTCTGATGGCATCCTTTATTACTTCTAAATTTTTGACACAGTTTTGAGGAATTTTTGGTTGGCTTCAGATTGCAGATCATCTTCTGCATTGTTCTTGATTTTTTTGATTAACTATTCGATTGTAGAAAGATTTTTTGCATTGCTTCTGCTTAAATCTGAGAAGCTTCTGTTAGGCTTCTAATTTTCCTATGAACCTTATGCTTTTGCTTCTTGATTTGGTTCTTGTTTTAGAGTTGTTTTCTGTTAAGGTTCTATGTAACTAGCCTTACTTGTTGTTTGCTTCTGTTGGGCATGATAGAACTTCTAACATGATTCCGAATGATGAAGTGTCTTTTGAGGAAGCGTTTCTATCTTGCTTCTGTGTGACATTATGATTATTACATTATGATTCTTCTTCTGGTTGGTTTTTGAGCAATGTATCTCCATGGCTTGTTGTGCTTCTGGGCAACTTCTCAATAATTTCTGAAACATCATTTTAATTTGGCATACATTTCCATATTTCGAAGGGTTATTGTAACACCTTTACAATTATTTTCCTTAATTTTTTTTCATACTTAATGTTGCAACACTTGGAAAGTAATTAGTTAGTACCTTAACTTTTCACTCATTGTTTGCTCATCATTAAAACTAAGTTGATTAATCTCATTCATCATTAAAATCAAGCTTAGTAAAGGTGTTAGACTTAACAATCCTAACTTCCTCAATAATACAGGGTAGTCAAATTTTAAATGTCCTTTTTTCTTACAATAATTATAAAATTTATTTGACTCTACACTACCACTCTGCTCAGATCTCGGCTCGTTTCGTCACCCTAGTTCAGTCTCCCTCATTCATCTTCTCTAAATTTAGACTACTCCTCTGTTTCTCATTTCACTAGATGAGCACATTCCAAGATGTCCTCATGCCTGATTAACATAAGTGGAGCAAGTTTCTCATGAATATCTAACCGCAATCCATCCTGAAATTTTTGACTTATTTTTAGCAAATCCTTTTAGGCCCTTGGTACAAATTATGCTAAGGACCTAAACTGATCTTCATACTCTTCTACTACTTTTCTGCCTTACAAAAATGTCAAGAATTTAGTAGCTCGTCTAGCCTTCTCACTGGCTAGTATGTATCTCCCGATCAGTCTCTCTTTAAATTCAGTCCATAACATACCTGTTCCCTGATAAGGAATAGTTTGCCTTTCAACGTGCCGCCAATGTTCTGCCTTACCATCCAACTAATAGGCTCCCTACGAAACTTTATAATCTTCGAGGCATTCCATATATTCAAAAGTTTTTTCCATGCCAGCTAGCCATTCATCAGCCATATCTAAACCCATTCTTAACTTCCTGGGAGGAGCTTGCCTCATATCAAGTTCCATGTTAGAAGGCCTCACACTTGGCCTTGTCATTAATTTTGGCTCATCTATAGGTCTTCTCTGTGTTTGAACCAAGTCCTGTAAGGTTTGAGTAATCCTTGTAATCATGGTAATCACGGCGTCAAATTCTGGAGCCATTGTTTGGGGCGGCACAGGGGGAATTATTTCCCCACTGGGACCACCATGATCTAACCTAGCTAATCTTGTGGGTCTAGCCTCCATATGACCTTCCTTAGACTCAATTACCACCTCTTCTATGTCATCTGGGATCAACCCAGGCATTTCATCAGCCCTAGAAGCTTTTTGCTTGAGCTTCCCTGATAACAACCCCTATTGCTTGAGTTTGGATTATACTTCTCCGCAACTCATCATTCACCATGGGAGCTTTACCTTTATCTAGTCTTTTTCTTGGTGTCATTACTGTATAGGAAGGACCATATCATCATATAATAGTATGAGGTGATAAGACACTAACATACTTATTTAATTTAACTTATCAAACTAGTATCTCTGGCGTGCTGTCGTAGGCAACCAAATATAGAACCTTATTCCAATTAAATTACCTGCAGTAGTGTGAATAAGGGTCGATCCCATAAGTAGTATCTAGCTTAGTTTTATGCAATGTGAACAAGAAAAAGGAGGGTTTTGAATGTAATGAAGAAAGTGTTATAAAAGAAATCTAGTAGAGAAGAAAACCTTGGTTCAAGTTAACATCCACATTCAGAATCTTGTAACTGATCATTGATGCAATTATAAATCAATTCATACTTTAAATATTCACCATTGGAATTAATTTTCTTATCTCTCCTTCAATGTAGTTAATTAAAAACCAACATTCTAATTAACCCCAACCACTAAATAACCCAAGACTAGCGCTAAAGGTTTAATCTAATAGCAGCCTTAACATATGTAAAGATTGGTGAAGCTAAACAACACAAGTACCAATGGTTGCATTTAATTTAGTCAAATATTCTTCCTAAGATTTAATAACTGCAATAACAACAAATTATTAAACTCTAGTTGCTTCAAAAATTAGAAGGATCAAATGATTACGGATTTGATATCTAATCTACCAATAGATTGTAGTGAATAATAAACTAGTAGGCCTCTTAGCAATTATGTACAACAATCATAATCATGAGCAAAGAGGAATATTTAATACTCAAAGTATAAATTGAATAACTAAATCAAATTGGATCTCATAGTATATTGATTCTGAAGCTTCTGTCTCCTTAAACCAAGAATAAAAGTTTAGCCACACGTAGGGCCATAAAATCATAAAGAAAATAAAATAAAAAAGAGAGAAGAAGAAGATTCTCTATCAAAAGTCACCAAAAAGTCCTCTCCAAACCTTAGCAAAATGAATTCTCAAAAATCCTAGGAAACTGCTATTTATACAAAGTTAAAAATACACAAAACAATAATTTTTGCAGCTTTCAAAAAGTGGGGAAAGGAGTTGGGTGCTGGAGCACCCAATTTGCTACCTATGTCTACTGCTCTATGTGATTCGGGTGTTGGGGCGCCGTCTTGGGAGCTGAAGTGACCATTTTGCTACCTCCGGTGCTTTGCTCCTTGTTGCTTCTCCTCTATACTTCATCTTGACTTTGAAATTCTTCCTATTTTTGCCTTTGATGTAGTCTTTATCTCTAAAAACCCCAAAAATAAAAGTTGTAGAAATTTTTCTTATATTTTTAGAACATCTTTAATCATCTCAATCAGAGGTTAGATGAGAGAGTTATGCCCAAAATATAGAGTGATGCTGAAATTATCCAAAATCCTTCAATCTTTTTACACTTTACCACTCCAATTGTCTCCTAAATCAGAATATAAGAATAATAAGTGCATATAGGAGTCAAATAAGTGTAAAATATTAAGTATTAAGGGAATAAAATATAATATTTTCTATTCTCAAAAAATTCCCCCACACTTAACTTTTGCTTATCCCCGTGCAAAACTCAAATTCACTCTCTCCAAAAGATTATCAAGGTTGCAATTATCATAAACAAAGAATAACCAAAACTCTTCAAAACTCATAATATCCAATGAAAAAATCACTCTTACACAACCTATAATCATTCAGTAAGCATTCTCTCTTAAAGATGGATTAGACCAAAATAAGTAGAACCTTCATGGAAATAAACACTATACTCTCATGTGTTTAAAGGGTATATGTTCCGCTAAAATTCATTCCAACAAAAATTATCTACCATAAGCTTGCATATCTTCTCATTCTACATCACTGGGATCACATGCATATCATGAATCATAAGAACTTTTCATGGGTTGTAATGGGTGTAGTGTAAAGGTGAGAAATATTGAGAATGTAACTTAAATGTCATTGAAACTAGTGAAGCACAAATAAATCAACTCAAGCTCAAAATATATAAGAGATGTACAATCACTTATTTTTTTCAGCATCTTTCACCTTTGAAACATGATGTATAAACAGATCCCTTCCCTTGGAATTTTTATATTTTCTTTTTCTTTTCTCTTTTTCTTTCACTTAGCCATTTTATTTTATTTTTTTAAGAACAACAACATGTTCTATTTCATCAATTATAGTCATTCCACAAATTTTGATACCCCCACACTTTATTTCTTGTACACCCATACATAGCACAATGATGACCCATGTTTCACTAGCTCTATGGCTTGGGTAAAGATATTACTTTTTAGGTTTTAAGCTTGTAACATAGGTTCACAATTAAAGTCTATAAAGCTGAAAGGGGCTCAACAAGTGGAAAAATTAATCACTAGATAGGATATTTGGCTCATGTAGTTCATAACAAAGAAGTGCTTTAATCATGTTCATGCATGCATGTATTGATGTGATCTCAAAGAGAACCAAGGGGCAAGTTCTAGAGAAATAAATCCATGAAATAATATCTCTCAAGAAGAAAAAGAATGAGACTGATGTGGATGTGTCAGTCTAGAGGCTCGAAATCTCACTAGCTTTTGTCTATGAAATCTAGTCATCACCATTCTTAATGAAAATAACTAAACCAAGCAATTACAAATTGGAAGATTACTCGATCAATCATGTTATGAAATTTTCAAGCTTAGTTAAATCTTGCTCATGGAATCCTCAACCTCAAATTATCAGAAACCACCAAAACAAAGGGTAAAACTAACCCTCTCTCAAAATTTTTTTTAAAAATAAAAGCAAAGATAAAAACAAAAACACAAAAAAATAACCTAAACCTTAATCTAAATCCCCTCCCTGACACTTAAAACTTACATTGTCTCTAGTGTAAGGTCAAATACAAATAATATGCAAATATAACTAAAGTAAAAATGCAAAACTAAGAAAAAATAAGGAAAAGAAACACAAACTCCCCTTGGATTGTCTCCCAAATAGCACTTTTGTTTATAGTCGTTGGCTCGACTCAGCGCTTCCTTCTTCAATCAATGTAAACTGGGGATTCTAGATCCAATTTTGCAGCATTCTCAACTTGTAGTCCTTCATAGAAAGGCTTAAGTCTATGACCATTCATTTTGAAGACTTTGGAAATTGCCAAACTCTGAATTTCAACTGCACCATGAGGAAAAACATTAGTGACAATAAGAGGTCCATTCCAATGGGAATGTAACTTACTTGGAAAGAGAGGAAGTCTTGAATAGTATAGAAGAACTTTCTGACTAAATTTAAACTCCTTAGAATCATCTTATCATGAAAAGCCTTCATCTTTTCCTTGTAAATCCTTTCATTTTTGTAAGCATCATTGCGAATCTCCTCTAACTCTTGCAATTGTAACTTCCTGTGCTCTCAACTTTCATCCATGTTCATGTTGAAACTCTTGATAGCCCAATAAACCATGTGTTCTAACTCAACAGGAAGGTGACATGATTTCTCAAACACTAATCGATAAGGAGACATACCAATGGGTGTCTTGTATGCAGTCCTGAATGCCCACAAAGCATCATCTAGGTGCAAACTCCAATCTTTTCTATTAGGATTAACTATCTTTTCAAGAATGCACTTAATCTCTCGATTTAATACTTTAGCTTGTCCATTGGTTTGTCGATGATAGGTGGTTGACACCTTATGGATCACATGATATTTTCTCATCAAACTGCCTCAATCACGTATCAAAGCTCTCAAAATTCCAAACTTGGAGAATATGTTGAGCTTGATAAAATTCACAACAGCCTTAGAGTCACTAGTCTTGGTGGCTTGGCTTCCACCCATTTCGAAACATAATCAATAGTAAGTAATATATAAACAAAACCCAAAGAAATAGGGAATAGTCCCATGAAATTAATGCCCCAAATGTCAAAAGTTTCACAGACTAGTATGGGAGTTTGTGTCATCTCATTCCTTTGGTTGGGAAATAATACTTGACTTTGACAATGATCACACAACTTGTAGAAAGAGTATGAATCTTGAAAAAAAGATGGCCAATAAAAACCAAACTATAACACTTTTCTTATCATTCTCTTGGCTTAAAAGTTACCTCCACAAGCATAAGAATGACAAAAGGTGAGTATAGACAGACACTCACTTTTAGGAATATACCTTCTTATTACCTGATTTGTACAATGCTTCCATAAGTATGGGTCATCCCACATATAATATTTTGCATCACTCTTGAACTTGTTTCTCTAAGCTTTAGATAAACGAGCAAGTAATATGTGGGTGACCAAATAGTTTACCATATTTGCATACCAAGGCAATTTCTCACTCACAGAGAATAATTGCTCGTCAGGAAATGTTTCCTGTAGATGAATTTTATCCTTCACATGGACTAACCAACTCAAATGATCTGCAACCTAATTTTTTGTCCCTCTTTTGTCCTTGATCTCCAATTCAAATTCACTCAAGAGAAGTATCTACCTTATTAATCTTGGCTTTGCTTCCTTCTTCATCATCAAATAACGAAGAGCTGTATGATCAAAATAAACAATGACTTTAGTACCAAGCAAATAAGATCTAAATTTTTCCGAAGTAAAGACAACAACTAAAAGTTCTTTCTTAGTGGTGAAATAATTTCTCTGAGCGTCATTCATTATCCTTGAAGCATAATAGATGACATGAGATGCTTTCCCAATTCTCTAACCCAAAATAGCAGCCACTGCATAATCGCTTGCATCACACATTATCTCAAAAGGAACATTCTAATCAGGAGGTTGGATAACTGGGGTTGAGGTCAGTAGTTCCTTCAGCTTGTCAAATGCCTTTTTGCACCCTTCATCAAAACTAAAAGTCACATCCTTTTGTAGTAACTTGCATAGAGGCAATGCCATTTTGAAAAAGTCCTTGATGAATCTTCAATAGCAACCTGCATGTCTAATAAAAGAATGAATTTCCCGCACACTAGTGGTATAAGGTAAAGACTGAATGATATCAACTTTAGCTTTATTTACTTCAACTCCACCAAATGAAATAACATGACCCAAAACTATATCATGTTCAACCGTGAAGTGACAATTTTCAGAATTTAACACAAGGTTAGTTTCTATGCATCTTTGAAGAACAAATGCAAGGTTATGCAAGCAATTATCAAAGGAGTTTCTATGAACTATGAAATTGTCCATAAAGACTTCTATAATATGCTCAATATAATCTAAAAAGATGCTAACCATACACCTTTGAAAAGTGGTTAGGGCATTGCAAAGGCCAAAGGGCATCCGACGATATGCAAAAGTTCCGAATGGGCATGTGAAAGTCATTTTCTCTTGATCTTTTGAAGCAATTACAATTTGGAAATAACCTGAATAACCATCAAGGAAACTATAGTAAGAATGACTAGCTAACCACTCAAGCATTTGATTAATAAAAGGCAAAGGTAAGTGGTCTTTTCAAGTTACAATACTCATTTTTCTATAATCTATACAAATTCACCACCCATTCGGAACACGAGTGGGAACCAACTCATCATTCTGATTTTTCACCATGGTTATTCCAGTCTTTTTAGGAACCACTTGAACTGGACTAACCCAACTACTATTAAAAATAGGATAAATCAGTCCAACTTCAAGAAGTTTGATGATTTCCTTTCTTATTACAGTCATCATTGGTGGATTCAATCTCCTTTATGGTTGAAGAGAAGGTTTTGATCCCTCTTCGAATAGAATTTGATGCATGCATGTGGAGGGGCAGATTCCCTTGATATCTGCAATTGTCCAACCAATAGCCATCTTATGCTCTTTAAGGGCTTCCACAAGCTTCTCTTCTTGTGATGTAATGAGTTTACTTAAGATGATCACTAGTCTCTCCCTATCTAAGGAACACATACTTGAGATGACAGGGCAGAGGCTTCAAATGTAGAACAAGAGCTTGCAAGATAGAGGGTAAAATTCTTTTATCAGAATTTGGTAATTCAAAATGAGGAACATTACCTAGTTTTGAAAAGTCATCCAATGCTACAACAATTTCTTTGAGTCCTTAGTCCATGGTAAATCCTCATTCTCCTTCTTAAGATTCTCACTAATAGCAACTTTCAATTCATCTTTTCCATCAATTTCAAAAACTTCTGGTGTATAAGAATCAATCACATCAACAAAATAAATAGAGCTATCATCATTAGGATACTTCATGGCATCATAAATGTTAAACTTAACAATTTCACCATCAAATTTCATGGTGAGTGTGCCACTATGGACATTTATCTTAGTTTTGGATGTCTTTAGGAAGGGTTTTCCTAATAGAATGGGAGTAGTGTGATTACCATTCTCCATATCTAACAAATAAAAATTAGCAGGAAAGACTAAATCATTGACTTGCATGAGAACATCCTTAACTACACCTTTGGAATATGCATTGGATCTATCAGCCAATTGAATTACAACACCATTGTTATTCAAAGGTCCAAGTTTCAAAGAAGCATATAAAGAATATAGCATGAAAGCTCCTAAATCTAACATGGCTTTCTCAAGTTTAGTCTTACCTATCATGCAAGGGATAGTGAACATACCTGGATCTTTGTACTTTGTAGGGAGTTCTCTTTGAATGATTGTAGAAACATTCTCCCCTAATCTCACCTTCTCATACCCTTTAACTTCTTGTTTCCTCTTTACTATACATAATTCTTTTAGAAATTTAGCATAATGAGGTACTTGTTTAATGGCATCAAAAAGTGGAATGTTTACCTCATATTTACGAAAAGTCTCAAATAGATCTTGATATCGCTCAATTTTTTGAGTGCTACTAAAGCCTCAGGAAAAGGTGGTATTGGTTTATATTCAGAAAGAGATAGAAACTTACATTTGGATACTTTGTTGTCCTTAGGAAGGTTCTGGTCTACAATAACATCTTTCTCCTTTGCTTTCTCCATTGGTGTAGGAGTCATCTTTTCTGGAATTTCAATCTCTTTACCACTTCTCAAAATGATTGCACATACATTTTCTCTTAGGTTCACCACTGTTCGAGAAGACAATTTTTTTGAATTTTGTGTCTCCAGCCGATTGATTATTATTGCCATCTGACACATCTGATTCTCCAAACTTTGAATGCTAGCCTTCGTCTTCTATTGAAATTGCAAAGTGTTAGAGGCAAGAGACTTAACAATATCTTCTAAAGACATACTAGAGTTAGAAGTTTGTCCCTATTATTGTCTAGGTGGGTATAGTTGCTTGTAGTGCTAGAAATTCTGATGATTTTGAGTTATGGGTTGGTTTGCTTATGGATTCCCATAGCTAAAATTGGGGTGACCCCTCTATCCTAGGTTGTATGAGTTAGAATAAGAATCATACTTCCACTATGGTTGTACAGAAAAACCACCCATTGCATTCACTTGCCTAATAGTCTCTTCTTAAAGAGTTGGGCATGCATCAGTTGGATATCCGACTATTGAACAAATTCCATAAGCTTTTGTTGTCTTCATATTTCCTATAGCCAATTGACAAACAAGAGGAGTTAGACCTGCAATTTATTATTCAAGGGAGGAAACACTTACCTCGTTAACAGGCTTGGATAGAGAGTCAAGCCTATTGCCAAATTATTATAAGTTGGCTGCCATATTTGCAATCAAATTCCTTACAGCTTTAGGAGTTTTATCCACCAAAGCTTCTCCACTAGTAGCATCAATCGTACTTCTTTAGTAGGTAGAACACCCTCATAAAAATACTGAATGAATAATTGCTCACTAATCTGATGATGTGGGCAACATACACATAATTTCTTGAAATGCTCCTAATATTCATATAAGGATTCTCCACTATGCTGTCTCACACCATAAATTTTCTTCCTAATGTTGGCTGCCCTTGAAGCTGGGAAATATTTCTCCAAAAATAACCTCTTCATCTCATTCCATGTTGTGATGCTCCTAGATGGTAGATAATAAAGTTAATCTTTAGCTAGAGAATGGAAAGGCTCTCGGTTTGATTTGCTCTTCAGTCACCTCTATTGGTCTCATACTTGTGCACAACACATGAAATTCCTTTACATGCTTGTGAGGATCTTCACCTAGACCATGAAAATTTGGCAAGAGATGAATTAGTCTAGATATTAATTTGAAATTAATAGTAGCATCTAAAATAGGAAACATTATGCATAAGGGTTGTTGATCCAAATTAGGTGTAGCAAGCTATTTCAAAGTTCGAGTTCCAGCCATGATTTCCTCCTTTTCAGAATTCTTCTAAGCTTCACTTCTTAACCCATGCAAAGTTCTTTCAATTTCTAGTTCATACTACAGATCACCTTGATTAGAAGATCGAGTAATAGTCATAAATAATTAAGGGGAATCTAATGAATTCTAAAAATAAAAACAAAAATAAATATAAAAAATCACAAAAGCACAAAAATAACTAGAATGCCTATCTGACAACGGCGCCAAAAATTTGGTGTGCTGTTGTATGCACCAAATTTAGAACCTTACTCTAATTAAATTTCCTGTAGTAGCATAAGGATCGATCTCATGAGGAGTATCTAGCTTAGTTTTATGCAATGTGAACAAGAAAAGGTGAGTTTTGAATGTAACGAAGAAAGAATTATAAAAGAAATCTTTCAGAGAAGAAAACCTTTGTTTAAGTTAACATCCAACATCATAATATCGTAACTGACCATTGATGCAATTATAAATCAATTCATATTTTAAATATTCACCACTGGAATTAATTTTCCTATCTGTCCTTCAATATAGTTAATTAAAAACCAATGTTCTAATTAACCCCAACCACTAAATAACCCAAGATCAGCGCTAAAGGTTTAATCTAATAGCAGCATTAAGATTTGTAGAGATTGGTAAAGCTAAACAACACAAACACCAGCGGTTGAATTTAATTTAGTCAAATATTCTTCCTAAGATTTAATAATTGCAACAACAAATTAAACCCTAGTTGCTTTGCAAATTAGAGGGATCAAACAATTATTGATTTAATATCTAATCTTGCAATAGATTGTAGTGAATAATAAACTAGTAGGCCTCCTAGCAATTATGCAAAATAATCATAATTATGAACAAAGAAGAATATTTAATACTTAAAGTATAAATTGAATAATTAAATCAAATTGGATCTCATAGCATATTGATTTTCAGTCTTCTTCCTCCTTAATCCAAGAATAAAAGTTTAGCTACGCAAGGCCATGAAATCACGAAGAAAATAAAATAGAAAAGAGAGAAGATGACGATTCATTGTCGAAAGCCACCAAAAAGTTCTATCTAAACCTTTGCAAAAAGAACCCTCAAAAACCCTAGGAAACTTCTATTTATACAGAGTCAAAAATATGCAAAACAATAATTTTTGCAACTTTTGAAAAGTGGGGAATGGAGTCGTGCACTGAAGCGCTGGTCTTGGGCACTCGAGTGCCCAATTTGCTACCTACGTTTGCTGCTCTATATGATTTGGGTGCCAAAGCGCCGGTCCAAAAAATATTTAATCATCTCAATTGGAGGTCGGATGAGAGAGTTATGCCCAAAATACGGAGTGATGCTGAAATTATCCAAAATCCTTCAATTGACTTCTTTCTACACTTAACCACTCCAATTGTCTCCTAAATCAGAATATAAGAGTAATGAGTAAATATAAGAGTCAAATAAGTATAAAAGATTAAATATTAAGGGAATAAAATATGATATTTTATATTCTCATCAATCTTAATTCATGGCTTATACTAACGTTCCCCCATATTTCTAATGTTTTAAAACTATGCATGTCATATTTTCACTATTTACTAACACTCTGGCTATGATAATTCTAGGAAGTAACCTTATCCTTTTGGGTATCAGGCATAAACCATGCTCTAATACCACTTTGTAACTCCCCACCTTCCAAGGCTTTTACTCCAGCAATAACAAGAGAAACCACGACCAAAGTCTCTCCTGAACCTACCCATTTTAACCTATATATATATATATGTTTCATAATAACCCACATACGCCCAAAATCATAGCCTGTATACATAGCAACAGAGTACAGAAATTTACCTTAACCCTGTTATAAGGTGAGATGCAAGCGCTTATGAGTTATGCATGGTTTAAATCATTTACATCATCAATTAATTCACAAATTACAACTTTATAATTATATACATGCCCAAAATATCACAAAATAGGAAAACTATTAAGAGTCATGGTTTATCCCTTTCTTGAGATCCAACCCGTAGTTAGGCTTAGGCTTCTAACCTATTAGCTAGAAAAATGAATAAAAATAGGCTGAGTTTGGGCAACTTAGTAAGTAGGTATATATATCAAAATAATAAGAAGGAAAATACAAAGGCTTTACAAAATGTTAAATTGTGCAAATGGAACTATTATCATGATACTATTCACTCATTTTATTCCAATGATAATTATCGTTGTATCTTATTCCTCCTAATCATGTCATCACTTGCCTGCTGCCTATACCATGCTCAGGAGACCATCAATCAAGTGGACACAATCACCATCAAGGTGGTCTTAACCAAAATCAAGTGGCAACCACAATAAGGGAAAAACAAAGTGGTCTTAACCACAATTCCAGTGGCAACTATAGCCAAGTGGACTCAACTTTCTTACCATTTAGTGTGATTCAGTCCTTCCCTACAACCCCAGCTACAATGTTGCAAAACTCATAACCATATGAGCTTTACTACGGCTTATGGTATCTGGCTCTCACTATATCTTGGAGATCATAGGGTTTCCATTCGCAACTATTAAGTAATTAGAGGAGTCTCACATATAATAGGTTGATCAGGCCTTTTTGCCAGCATAGGGAGCATCAAATAACAAAGCTCTATCAGGGCGGGATCCCAAATAACCAAGTAAGTCATCCGACTGGCACCCAAACCCAATTTCACATGGATAATATATTAGCAGGCACGAAATTCTTAGTTTAATTACCCAATATTCTTTAATGCTCAATTATCTCATTAAACCAATGTTACTTACATAATAAAATCTCATGTCATTCAATGTTGATCATAATATGACAGCAACCTAAACATACATTTAATTCTAATTCAAATAGCCAAACTTAATTTCATACTTCATTAAATCATCAAGCTTATTTACATCTCTCCTACTAAGTAATTTATACTATTCATTTATAATGGTTCCAAAGGATATTACAACACAAACTGATTTTTGAATAGCATCAATATCATAAATTAATTCAAATTAACAAAATACGCAAGAAAGAAAAAAATAAAATTTTATCGTTCACAGTGAAATAAATGTTGTAGCATTCAATTTGAATGCTGATGCATTTAATTTGAATGTTGCAAAATTTGATTTCTTACCTATGGTTTACTGTTCACAATGAATTGAGCACTAGAGCTTTAATTTGAATGCTGCAGCATTTAATTTCTTGCTTGCAGGTTACTATTCATAGTGAATTGAGCGCTGAGGAATTTAAGTTAAATGTTGAGGCATTTAATATGTTGTCCATCTATTTACTTGAAAATTTTCCCCTATTAACCCATTTCTTATGTTCCTTATTTCCCTTATGTGATCACCTTAATTACCTCTTAATCCACTTCATTCAACCTTGATTCGTTTCCATTATTCTCACCTATCTTGTGCAAAAGTCCTTCATATGATACCATTCCTTATACACAATGTATTGCATGCCTAAAATTTTTGCTGAACTTAATACTACTTGACATCCACTAATGTAAAGCCACAATTACATTCATTTCCTCCATCAATACATACTCTTTTTATTTCTAAACTTCCTTCTATACAATTCGCATGGTTTAGACATAATCACTACTAAATATAATAACTTTACTCAATCAATTCACAATACAAACAATAGTAACAATGAGATGTAATTCCAAAATTCAATGCAATTACATAAGCAAGTAACCTGCTTACCTTACTAATATACCTTTCTTTGTCTCTAGTATTTGGGTTTGCAAGATTTGCTGCCCACTTGAGAATCCTATATTCAAAACATAGGTCTCATCATTATTCCAATACCTCAACTATATATACAATTTTGTTAATGCTAAAGTCTTCCTTTATTCATTAACCTAGCCCTAATTAAGTTTTATCTTATGACTTACTCAAATCTTATTTTGAAGGTGATTATGAGGCCATTAATGGAAACTAATCATGTCATACATATCTTATTGGTATTTTGTCAAGCATGTAACAGAAAACTTCTGCTTTTTCTCAGTGGCAGCTGGCAATAGCTTAGGTATTGTTTCCCAAATGATAAGTTCATCTATTTTAGAATGCTTACCAATCGAATTAATCATCACAGTAACCATTCATATGCAACAACTCCTTTTTCTCCAAATTCCAACCCTAGCTTCACAAGAATAATGCTTCATAACTATAATTTATCAATGTAAGAAAATAACTTACTTGTTAATTTGCCACTGTTGTTTACTCCAAAAACTCGAATAGGTCATCTTTTCCAAAACTTTTTCTTCTCTTCTCCAACCCAACTCTACTAAATCACCACCTTTCCAACTCTAAGTAGCTACAAAGTGTTTCCCCTTTGATTTCCCTAGCAAAATCCATCAAAATCTGGAAAGAATTAGTAGTTTGGAGGAACTAGGGGCATGGGAGAGAGAGCTGAGCATGAAAATGGGTTTTGCTGGAGATGGTAGAGCATTATATTTAGCTCTTATTATAATACTCCAATGACACACAATAAAATATGCACATGCACATGCATTTATTATCAAAATCTTAATGTATGCACATGCACCCCTCTACCCAAAAAAAAAATTAATTTATTTTTACACATACCTGAAATGTCTGGGCATCACACTCATTAAGAAAGATCTCATTGATAGAAATTTTTTCCTTTCCTCTTTCTTGCTCAAAGTCAGTCCCTTCCACCTATCTGGACAAATGTTCTGCTACAACATTTTCACACCCCTTCTTATCCCTAATTATCAAATCAAACTCTTGCAACAATAGAATCCACTTGATTAACCTGGGCTTAGCATCTATCTTTGTTATTAAATATCTCAACGCTGCATGATCTGAATAAACGATTACCTATGAACCAATCAAGTAAGAACAAATTTTTTTCAAAGCAAACACAATAGCAAACAATTCTTTTTTAGTGGTAGAATATTTTAATTGTGTTTCATTTAGAGTCCTACTTGCATAATGAATAATATGAGGTAACGTATCTACTTGCTATCCTAAGACAACATCAATAGCAAAGTCTGATGCATCACACATGAATTCAAATAGAAAAGACCAATCTGGAACTCCTAGAATAGGAGCTGATGTCAAATTTTATTTTAAGGTATTGAAGGCTACAAGGCACTCCTCATCAAAACAGAAAGTTACATCCTTAGCTAGTAGGTTATAAAGTGGTCTAGAAATTTTTGAGAAATCTTTAATAAACCATCGATAAAAACTTGCATGGCCAAGAAAGCTTCTAATTCCTTTGATCAAAATTGGTGGTGGCAACTTTCCAATCAATTCAATTTTTGCCTTATCTACCTCAATGCCTTTATTTCAAATAATGTGCCCAAGTAAA
Organism: Pouteria campechiana; assembly: GCA_036873735.1. Taxonomy (NCBI): domain Eukaryota; kingdom Viridiplantae; phylum Streptophyta; class Magnoliopsida; order Ericales; family Sapotaceae; genus Pouteria; species Pouteria campechiana. Next base: position 23,428 of record JAYJMB010066312.1, read on the forward strand.
ATTCCCTATTTTACTAAAAAGTGACACTTCTCCCAACTTAGTGTCAAATTCATTCCATATATCTTTTAAGCACCAAACTCAAGTTATGAAGACAATCATTAAATGAGTCTACAAAAGCAAAACAAATCATCCATAAACAACTCAAAAAAAATTTCAATCATGCTAGAAAAGATGGACATCATACACCTTTAAAAAGTATCAGGGGCATTGCACAAACCAAACGGCATCCTCCGATATGCCAAATGGGTAGGTAAAAGTCATTTTCTTTTGGTCTTTTAGGGCAATTGGAATTTGACTATAACCTAAAACATCATCCAAAAAATGGTAGTCATCATGACTTGCCAACCATTCAAGCATCTAATCAATAAAAGGAAGGGGAAAGTGATCCTTTCTTGTGGCTGCATTGAGTTTCCTATAGTTAATGCACATTCGCCGTCCTGTAGTCATTCGCATTGGTACCAACTCATCCTTGTAATTTTTACAACAGAAATACCAGACTTCTTTGGCACCATATGCACTAGACTTACCCGTTTGCTGTTAGAGATTGGATAGATAATACCTGCATCCAATAATTTGATCACCTCTGCTCTCACAACTTCCTTCATATGTGGGTTAAGTCACCTCTGAGCTTCTCTGAAAGTTTTTGCATCATTTTCTAGCAAAATTTTGTGCATGCACACAATGGGGCAAATTTCCTTAATGTCTACTAAGGTCCACCCTATAACCCCTTTGTGCTCTTTCAACACATTCATTACCTTTTTGTCTTCATCAATAAACAAATCAGAACAATAATCACTGGAAAAGTATTATTTTTACCTAAAATACATACTTTAAATTCTGAAGTAATTACTTCAATTCCAATTTAGGTGATGTAAAAGATGATTGTTTCACTTCTGGGTTCACATGTGACAACCCTTCATTGGTACCTTCTCCTTCTTTGACTTATTCTGTGCTATAAAGTCCAACTTTCAAATGCATTATCTCTTCATCCTCCTCCGGTCTATCTGCAATTAACACAAATTTTAGCTTTTTATTTGTCTCATTCTACACAAAAGTTGATAAAATAAGTGAGTCCAATTCATCTACTAGAAAACATCCAATAGGATATGAAGGTAGTGATAAAGAACTATAAACAAAAAATTTCATAGTTTCATCTAAGATAGTCATCTTTAACTTCCCATTGTGCACATCTATGCTTGTTTGAGTTGTTGCCGTAAAGGGGCATCCTAGAAAAATAGGCACTTCCCTTTCTGGTATCATTTGTCTTTCCATGTCAAGCACAATGAAATCTTCAAGAATAATTAGTTTATCAGTCTGTACAAGAATGTCCTCTATAATAACTCTAGGATATTTAACTAATCTGTCTGCAAGCTGTAGAGACATTGTAGTAGGTTTCAATTCTCCTAATCCTGATTGCATATAAATAAAATAAGGTATCAAATTAATGCTTGCACCTAAGTCTATCATTGCCTTTACCTTATTTATTCCTCCAACAGTAATTGAGATATTAAAACTACCTAGATCCTTGAGTTTTGGGGGAAGATTTGTCTATAAAATCGTACATCAAGAATATAACTCAAAATCAAAATAACTCAATCATAACATATCAAGAACATCATATGTCAAGCCATACGGCTGAATCGTCTAATCTATCACATATGAATATCATAAGAGAATTACCATCCTCATTGTTTCAGATATGTCTGCATATCTATTTTCATCATCCCAAATATATAACC